>JANDJT010000124.1:5415952-5434930 GCA_024331685.1 Stegophilus panzeri
ATATTCACTATTAACAGCTTTACTCTCTCTCATATATATATATATATATATATAAAATAAATAAATATATATATAATCTGTATTATTATTATTATTATTATTATTATTATTATTAGCTTTTCAACTTGATAATCTATATAGATCAATCCATTTTTCCATACCACTCATCCTAAACAGGGTCACATTGGAGCCTGGAGACTATCCCGAGGGCGCCAAGGGCACAATTGCGCACACACGTTCATATTCTATTATGGATTCTCACACAACAATTTAGGGATGCCACTCAGCCTATAACGCATGCCTTTGGACTGGGAGAGAAAATCAGAGTACCCGGAGGAAACCCCTGAAGCTCGGGGAGAACTTCACACATGCAGGGCGGAGGTAGGAATCGAACCCCCAGCCCCGGAGGTGCCAGGAAAATGTGCACCACCGTGCTCCCCAAATCGATATATTTTTAAAAATGAATTTAATCTAACATTGTCATTTCATGTAAAACCACCCTGATTCTCACTCCTACTTAGGAAACCCTGAGCTAAATTATTTAGCTGAAGGCAGCTCATCGGATTAGAGACGTTACCTCAGAATGGGAAGAGTTTTCACAGTATTTCATCGTTTGTTTGGGGGTTTTTTTGGTGGTAATTTTGTAAACAAGTAATTGGACCATTACTACTTACATTTTATTTGAATACCCCTGAAAATTTTGCTTTCTTCTCTGCCCATGTTCCGGGTTATGCCATTTTGCCATGCATGAATGCGCACACACACATACACACACAAGCACAGCACAACTGAATATTTGTGTGTGTGTGTGTGTGAACTTCCTGTCTGCACTCCTCCAGGCCCCACACCCGGCCCACTTCCAACTTACTTCCCCTCTTTGTCACAAGTCATACACACGCGCACACAAGATTGTGAACTGGTATTTTAATTATGGATATATATTTGCTGTAACCATCAATATACACAAGGAGTTGAAAACAATCAACATCTGGAAGTTATTTAATGTCTCAAACTCTCAATCCTCCAATGAAGGCTGAATTTGCATGTAGACCCGTGGCAGTGTTTAGCCGATAATTCCACATGACCGACACAGAAGCAGCAGTTCCCACAACTGGAATGTCCTGTAGTCATGCAATGTAGAGTTTTTATGTGTGTGTGTGTGTGTGTGTGTGTGTGTGAGATTGTGTGTGAGATTGTGTGTGCACATGAATTGAGTTTCACTTTCAGCTATTCATACCAATACATGTGTTTATATACCATTGCTCTTACTTCCCTATTTAGGTCATTTTTGGGAACTAAGCCACAACCTGTTTGAAACATCGCCCTGCTCACTATTCCCTAGACACCGTGTAGTCAGGGGTAATAAAAGGGTTCCCCGCGGGATTGTGGCACACTACAATTATTCCATCTTTTTTTTGTAAGACTGTAATGTAGGGATCATCATGTAATGGTGGACTCTATTTAAAAAAAAATATATATATTTTTTTTTAATTAATAAGACTGGGGACGTGTGGTCCTCAAAAGTTTCCTATGCGGGTTCTTCTTTGAAAGCAAATTCTTGCGTTCTACATAGAAGGGGTTTTTAGGAGTTTCCCCAGAGAACAAAGAAGCCCCTCTGGGCGTATTTGATTTTTTTTTTTTTCTCTACTGAACGCCACTGCAGATAAACAACTGTGTGAAACTGCACCTGTTCACAAGAAGTCGCGGATAATATCCACAAATGCATTATAGGTCAGGTCTTTAGACAGAAAGTTCCATTTAGAAATCCCCACGGTAGGAACCCTTAAAGGTTTAGAACCCTATTACGTGTACTTGGAACCACTTCTGACAGCGAAATAGTCGTTTGTAATGTTAGACCTGTTAAAATGCTTGCCCTTTTTTTTTTTTTTTTTTTTTTTTTTTCTTCCCCCCCGTAAATAGTGCTAGCAGGAGCATCTTTTGTGCTGATATGGAAAAGGGGATCATGTGATGTGTACACTGTAACCATGACAATGCTTTTACCATTCCTAGCTAGTATCAATAAACTAGTACAGCTTGCTATCTAGATTGGATTTATTACCAACAGTAATAAGTAAGCTGAAAATAAGAGTTTAGTAAATCAGTTAAAGATATTCAGGAAGTAATTCTGCCAATGAGGATGTTGATTTCCTTCGCTGTAGCTTAGGAGACAGAAAATCAAGAAAATATGAGCTGCTTGTTCAACTTGATGCAGCCACAGCTGTACCAGTGAACGTCCCAGAATAGACGAGTTGTTTTAACATGTACTGCCAATATTTTTCTTTTCACTGCAGTTTTCTTTTCTTCACAGTGCTGTCTGTCATTTCTAGTGAAATGGCTACAAAATGCATTTTACAGGCTGTAAATAGTTTCCCTTATTTTGTAATGTTACGATGTTGTAGTGTCTCATAAGTGGTAAGGTTGTTTGTTTTGTTTGGTTGTTGTTTTTGTCACCTTGTATATTGCAATGGTGGAATATTGGCAACAAAATATTTTCAGTTCACCGTGTCTCCTCATATTCACTGGAATTCACTCCTCAATGTTTGTTTTTCTCACTTGCCCTCTAACTCGAGGCCTGATTGGTCGGGAGGCAAGAAAAAGAGCTTGACATGACTGTGCTTTTATAAAAAGGTGTGGCCAAAAAACAAACAAACAAGGTGCCCACTTGCTATAGGACTAAATGTAAAACATGCACTGAGGGTTGGGGGGTGGTGGTGTGTATGGTGTAAACACACCTTTTAAACCTTTTTTAAAAAAATAAAAATAAAAATAAAATAAAAAAAGCTTTTGAGTAAACCTTTTGAGTCTGTATGATTTTAATCAGGACTCCAAAATGTCAGACTCTAATAATAGGACACTATATAGTGACTAGACTGTGGATTTAAACACAACTGGTGATTTCAGAAAACTAATAGTGAGGAGGAGATGATGATGATGATGATGATGATGATCTCCTCATTCTGAAGCTGTTCATTTCTCCGATTCTTTCTCAGGCCTGTCGGAGGAATGTAAGGTTCAGACCCCAGCGTTTACAGATGCAGTGCGACTTTACCGCCAGGCCCACAGCCAGTACGGCACCTGGGACATGATGTGTGGCATACCTCCCCAGGTAACATACACACCTTCACAACAGTTTTACTATAGTTTTATTTTTGTCATTTTCATTTGCCATTTTGTTTAGCCTTTTGTTAGTTTTAAGGTTAGGTTAGAATGTTCTTGAGCTTATTTTCCTGTCTGATCTGAGTCTAGACGTCTAGGAGGAGAAGAAGCCTTTATTTGTCACATATACATTATAGCATAATAGTGAAATTCTTTTCTTTGTATATCCCAGCTTGTTAGGAAGTTTGGGTCAGAGCACAGGGTCAGCCATGATGCAGCACCCCTGGAGCAGAGAGGGTTAAGGGCGTTGCTCAAGGGCCCAACAGTGGCAGCTTGGCACTGCTGTTTCCATACATACACACTGAATTACATTCCAGGCTGACATGGATGTACTCAGGAGTTCTTGAGTGTTAATGTAGAAAGGCATGCTTTTCATTGGTGTTTGGTGTAAAATCTACTGACATATATCAAATGTTCATTTCAGGGATTGTTTTAGGATTCTATTAGTGTTTTGGTTTTTTTTTTTTTGTTGTTTTTTCTTCTTCTTCTTTTTTCCCTTCTTTCTTTTATTTTTTTTTGCCAAATTAATCACAGCACATTTGGTTAGCACCTCCAGGGTTGGGGGTTTGAATCCCGCCTCCGCCCTATGTGCGTGGAGTTTGCATGTTCTCCCTGTGTTTTGGGGGTTTCTTCCAGGTACTCCGGTTTCCTCCCCCAGTCCAAAGACATGTGCTGTAGGCTGATTTTAGCATTTCCTAATTGTCCATAGTGTGTGAATAAGCATGTGAATGTGTGTACGATTGTGCCCTGTGATGGGTTGGCACCCAGTCCAGGATGTCCCCTGCCTTGTGCCCTGAGTTTCCTGGGATAGGCTCCAGGCTCTCCGCGACCCTGTGTAGGATCAGCAGTATGGAAAATGGATGGATGGAATATAATAAAATTAAATATTTATATATTGTAATATTGAAAATGGACAAAAAACAATCCTTATTATAATTAAATATGAAATATTGTGTTTATTTGCTCATTTATTCATTTATTTGTTCAAGAAAGCAAGCTTATATAAGAGCTAATTTTCAGAAATTCCTCTACCCCAATCGCTTGTTTTCTACAAGGTCGCATTTAGTACGTTTTAATGTTTAATCTACTATCATTAATCGTGATAATCTTAATCTATTTTAAATTAGTTCGTTACGCAGTTTATTTTTCAACTGTGTTAAACCATGGCATTTAGTAACCACTGTGAAATCTTAGTATCAGGTGGATAGATCAATAATCCAGGACAAGCACATTCCACATCCTGTCCGTTTGTTTTTCATTCCTAGTTACTAGATAAAGTGCAGAAGTATTTGCATAGTCACCTCACAGTTAAACATATCAAGAGGAAATAAAGTTGCCAGGCTCAAATGCTATTCGCCCATGCCATTTTTTTGGTGACGTTGTGATCCATTAGTTAGTTCCAAGATAAGAACTATGCCTACTTAATGGTCTACCTCCTGGAAATCCACATTCTAGATAGTTTTCCTTAGTATGTATTAATGTACTCTACTTGCTAACGTAGTGTAAATAACATAGCAAGCTAGCTAGTTATCAGTTTCCAGGCAACCAATATTATACTTCAGAAGATAATGTTTGTAGTTCCTGACTTGTACATGAACATATGGTCTTCTCGGGTTTAGCAGTACATGTACACATGCGCACTCGTTCTGTTCTCAAAAACAAACAGTCTTCTGCACATTGCATTCATACTCCACCATCTCTGTATTTCTGTAGGAAGGAAGGGTATGCGGAGGTCACTTCACTCAGACTGCCATAAATCAGGTCCTAATGGGCTACAGATAAATGTCATTAAAGCTTCTAATGAGCCACATCAAGCAGCCCAGTATTCCACCCCACCCCCAACAGATGTGTGTGTGTGATTAAAAGGGTGTGGCTCACTGGTTATCAGGAATTACCTGGGTTTTGTATTTCCTGTATGCACCATGTGATACAGATCCCACCTCCTTTGTGAGGAGAAGTGAAAGTTGAGGCATTTATGGTTTCTTTTGTGCTAATTTCCCCACACAGCACTGACCTAATGCTTCATCGCATACTTGAAGCAATATGTTATTTATAACCAATTTGGCTGCTTAGAGCTTGTTTCCCCTTATTGTGAAAGGATACGCTGCATGATTTTTAGTGGGTGAAAGAGCGAGACTGCGATCCCTGCAGGCTCTTTTCCATCAGGGTCAGGTCCCTCAGACAAATGTGCAGTTGTGTGCAAAAGGTGCGTTTTCATGGCTGTGTGAAATGTTGACGCATTTAAATGTGAGGAGTTCTGTGAATTTTATAAGCTGTTAATGGAAGAACACAAGGTCTACATGAATCAGTTAATTACTGGTCTAAATTGTCTAGTCACAGCTTTTTTTTAAATCAAGTAGCTTTTAAGGGGTAAAGTAAAGAGTAGAACACTAGGGGGTGTGCTGTTGTAGGACAATAATCAACAATAGGGTGGCGTGACATGAAGCGAAGCTACTGTTACCACCCTGAAGTTGATTATTTTCCAGTAACAGCACATTTTATTCCTCTTATACCACAGCAATGTGACATCTAATGTGACAATGTGAGCAATTTTTTTTTTTTATTGATTATTATTAAGGAACATTTATTGATACGTTTTAATAAAACAAGTTAGTTTTGGGTTTGTGGTCAGAAAATTCTTGATTTTGCTGCAGCTTTTTAAAAACTTTGGAAGTTTTTTGTGCTTTTTTTATTTATTTATTTATTTATTTATTTTTTACTTGAATTGGCGAAATTGCAATTGCACAAGATTTTGTCTTTCGCAGTGGTTTGTTGGTAGATGAAGACCTTTTAGCTGTACTCATGTCCGGAGCGAGCAAATTGAAGAATGCTTTGAGTTTGGATGACGTCACGTGATGCGCCTTGGCCCAAATCTGTGGAAAATCTGCGGTAATTTTGAAAAATTGCAAGCTCCTGTGAATATTGCGGCGTCTTCTTGATTTCGTGTTAATTTCTGCGATCACAAAATCATGAAATCCTGGAAGCACTGATTTGAAAATAAACTTTTGAATTACAGCTGGGACTATTGACGGTGCTTCTGTTCTAGAAAACTAATCCAACAGCACTGTGGTATTAACTATTTTTGAAACTGGAGTAACAATACCATTGACAATGTTTAGAAATAATAATAGTATAATATTGGTGTGATCTCTCTCTCTCTCTCTCTCTATATATATATATATATATATATATATATTGTGTGTAATATTTGGTGAATTTTCAGTACTAAAAATACAATATAGTTTCAGCAGTTTGAGTAAAATGTGTCCACTGTAAATCAGGACAATGAGGTGTTTATCTGTCAATCATGTTGTCAGTCAATTCACAAAGCTCCGCCTCTTATACCACCATGCAGGCATTCCATCCTAGGCAGGATTTGGGATGTTTTGGGGTTTTAAGGAAGAATTATAAGTCTGACGTCAACCAAAACTACTGATTATTTAGTGTATACAACAGAATGTATATTTTTAAGTCTGTCATGTAACACAGCCTGGTGGTTGGAAACACAATTGACTCAATATTTCTGGCTTGTGATGAATCAACTCTCAAGTCCATTTACTGGTACAGTAAAAATGTCATGACTATAGGCAAATTCCACTAATATGTCTCTTTATTAAATTTGTTGGTTTTTTTAACAAATATAAGATTGTCTATTTCTAGATTTAAAAAAAAAAAAAAATCATTTTAAGTTTGAAACTTAGCTTATTTCAAGAGTTTATTTCAAAAAGAAGTAAAATTATCTGCCAAAAGTATAAGAAGCTTGAAATTAGTTCAAATGTCTGGGAAATGGTCTATACTGGTGTTGTATTGTTTATGTAACAATCTCATAATGAAACATATCATTGTTCAGATATATGTCCACTGAATATCCTGATTATTGTTGTAAAATCCAGTTGTCTAAGACTTTTTTTTTGAAGTCTGAGAACATTGTGATTCTGATTTTAAGATATCATGGTCTACATGAGCTCTTGAGTAATCTCTGAGTAACTCACTGTTCTGTGTAAAAACATGCTTGTGGATCAGATATCTGAGCAGATCATCTGATTTTTGACGAATTGTTTTCCCCAAAACTTCAGGCTAGATTAATGTAAGGCATTAATAAATCCATTGTCATCCTGGTCTTACGGTTGTGAATTGAGCCTCTGTTTGAAGCAGTTGTTTTGTGGCTGTGCACAACGTTATTCTGTTGAATGGAGTGTTCAGCACAGCATTACGCATCACAGTGTTCTCCTGACAGCCCTTAGGCATGTTTGTTCCTGCTCTGTGACTGTACTGGGGACATTATGAGCAAGCAGCAGGTGACCTGTTTGAGTTTGAGCAATTATTTCATACCACAGTGCTGCTGAATTCTGGAATCTGATTGGTTAAAAAGGTGTTGATTTTTATTTTCTATAACAGCAGCTGGCTACAAGGTTTATATTATGTTATTGTTTCTAATATACAGGAAATTGTATGGTGGACAGTCCACATAAGACAAATTATAAATGGACTAAAAATAAAACGTTTTATTGAATATTTATGAAAGGAGTCTCCGGTGTCGGTGCTTTCCGTGGGGAAGAGAGAATGGTGAGGTAACAACTGCTTATAACTGCTATAACATGTGATGACAGAAACTAGCTTGTTTTTAAATAGAAAAACAGAAAAATTCTTTTAATTAACAGACACACACGAAAACAACAAATTGGTGTGGCGTAAGAAGAATAAAACGTGTCAGGACATGCTGTTATAGGGAAAATAACTTTGTTGTCTTTTATTCCTTTATATGGTTTCTAAAGCATCTATTATTGTTTCTGTTCCATTCCTTCCACACCTTTTATAGTCTCTTACTACAGAACGAAAGATTAAACCCAATCTTTCTACCAAAGAACAAGTTTTTCAGTAGGAACACAGACATTAGGAGGTCCCTGTGGCAAAAAAGTACACAAGCTAGATTGTTGGATGTGCAGGTAGATGTTAGTAAGCTGGGAGGAGTACAGGTGTGGTCTTGAACCTCTTCAGTTCAGTTACATAACACTATTTGTTTGTAGCATGGCCGTAATAAGTAAAGCAGCACTCAGTGAAGAGCTGTTATCCCCGTGGCTTTAACCTGTGGTTTGTGGTACGCTTGAAACACTCAGACATGCAACATGACCTTATTTGTTGTCTGAGAGGCTTTTGACATGATGTTGATGAATGAATCATCACAGCTCCTAGGGCGTACACTGGATATCACAAACCCTTTCATTTACTGTAGCTTCTAGATCTTTCTTCCATGCTTTTTTCAAATCAAATCAGGTCAGTTTGGTGAGGAAAAAGCTGCAGCTCAGATCATCACGACATGTTAATCTCTAGTATCTACAACATTTTAAATAAGTGCAAATGTAACCACAATCCTTTGTTTTCTTCCAGCATTTGGGGGATTTGACCCTCTGGTGTGATGTAACAGTTTGCACTTTTAAGAAGTACAAATTGTTTATTGGATTGGGAAAAAGACCAAATGATATTTTCCCACTTTTCAGCTGTCCAGGTTTTGGTGAGCTGGTGCCTACTGTAGCCTGAGATTCCTCTCCTTGGCTGACAGGAGTGGAACCCTTATGTATTCTTCTTCTGGTGTAGGTCATCTGCCTTAAGGTTTGACTGTGCATTCTGAGATGCTTTTCTGCTCAGCATGGTGGTAAAGAGTGGTTATTTTGAGTTCCTGTCAGGTAGAACCAGTCTCTCATCAGCAGGGTGTTGCTGCCTACAGAACTGTCGCTCAGTTTTGTCTTTTTGCACCATTTTCTTGCTAACGTTATGGGAGGCTTACAGCTACTATTTTAGTATTGTGCCTCCTGTTTAGCACGTACCTCCAACTGACATGTTGTGAAGTGAGAGGATGTGGCTTTGAGGATCTGTAGCCCTCTCTGATGATGATAATGTTATTGTGTAAATTTGTAACTCATGGAAGAAACTTTAATTAGATTAACAGTTCTGTTTTTTGGGTTTTTTTTGTTTGTTTGTTTTTGTTTTGTTTTGTGCACCTTTTTTTTTTTTTTTTTTCTTTTTCTTTTTTTTTTTCTTCTTCAGATCCTGGCTAACTTGGTGATGGAGAAGCTGCTTCCTGAGCTGAGAGACCTAATCAGCCCACGCCTGAAAGGAAAGCTGCAGGAAAGGCAGAAGAACTGGACGCTGGTAATTAACTGAAATTAGCAGCACTATTAGAATGGATGGTGTTTGCAGTGCTGTTAATATCCACATATCTTCTAATGGTTTTTTTTTGTGTGTGTGTGTGTGTGTGTGTGTGTGTGTGTGTGTGTGTGTGTGAGATCAGATTTCGGACGCCGTGTACAGTCTGGTTCAGACTCAGACGCAGTCCCAATATGAAGCCATAGTGCAGAGCTGTGAGGCAGGACGTCCCCCTCTGGAGGCTTCCATACGCACAGACATGGACCAGATAATCACCTCCAAGGAGCATGTGACCAGCAAGATCAGAGGTACTGCTGGATCTGGAAACCCAGTCACACATTTTTCCTGCATGATCAGTTTGAAACCAGAGCTGCAATATGGCATTCCATGAGTAGTTATGAGGGGGCAGGTTGGGCTACAGTTACCTGTTGGATACGCACTGATTGAGGAACAGGCTGATAATTCAGACAAGTTTAGCTGTACAAAATAACTTTTGATCCATTGTTAAAAATGACTGTGCTCTCTGGGTGGGAGGCGCGGGATAGTCACTGCCCCCTCTCAGTCACATCATCACCAGTCAGCCATATGTAAGGCTGTGGTGTCGGGCTGTGATCCGATGTATGCAGAAGAAGGACGATAGCACTTTCTTTTCTGTTTGCGGACGAGGAGGTCTAGGCGCTGCTAATTATATATAGTGTACTGCTAATGCATGGCTGATTCACTAAAACTGATGAAAAATAAAGCGTGGAATGTCTGATGCTTTTTGGACTCAGCAGTCACAGTAGAAGGGGTGGAGCCACCAGATGGCACTGTGGGTTATAAATGCCAGTACACCAAGTATGAAAGCTGCTACAATGCCAATGCAAAGTGAAAGTTTTGAACAAAATTTCAAATCGGTTTTATTTGAACAGTGTTATTTGTTTGTTTGTTTGTTTGTTTGTTTGTTTTTAAACTATACACATTGTTACAAAGCAGCGTTACAAAAATCTGGATGTAGATCCTTATTGAGCAAGCCAGAGGTGATATTTTGGAGTGGTTGTTCTTGTCATGGTGTAGTGGAGTCATGACTCAAATCAAACATTAACATTATGTACTACTTACTGAGGTGCAGGTCAAAGGTCACTCCCTGATCAGATTTAAGATAACTGTCATTTCAGAGATATTGGCTTGAGTTCCAAGTTTTACAATACCTGGTAGCTACATTTGTTACTGAATGATTTCCACAGAATTTAGGGCATCATAGATCAATCTGGATATTAAGCAATACATTTTCCTGAAAAGTCAAATACATGTTTTGGTTGATCTTAATTCATTCCATCCATTTATTGTATTTGCCCAAGGAATGTTTATCTTTAAAAAAAAAAAAATATTGCTGTGTAATAGTATTATTATTATTATTATTATTATTATTATTATTATTATTATTATTATTAATATTAATAGTCATAATAATAAACATTTCTACCCCAAATGCAATGGAAATGTTTAGGGTATAATATGACGTGATGTAGAATTTTCAAGCATGATATTAAATATATTAAAAATATCAGGTTAATACTCTTATTCGATTAAATTTTATTATACTCTTCTAGTAAGGAATATTATATATTCGATATATTTTCATGGTGTAAAGAGCAGCAATCTTGGACGACTGGCGTGTTCTTCCTTAGCACAATTTGCTATCATCATGGCCCTTGGGCGACGCCTCTTACAGTCTGAAGGCAGTATTGTATCAAAATGCTTGATTTACTTCCAACATTTTAAATGTGGGGATATGGCTATTTTACATAATCATTTATTTAAAAATAATAGCTGATATAACGTATTTAATATTATATTATATTATATTATATTATATATTGGATCAGTGAAAATATCCTTAATATGGACAAATTTATCTAATTTCTTATTTTGAGCTGATTATGAATCCCATCAGAGATTATTCAGTCTGTTTTGAGATGCTTTTACACATTTCAAGCTCTTCATTTTCTAATTTTAAAATTCTCTTTGCAGATACTTTTGCTTCTTTCTAGAAATAATGTCTAGAAATAGATCATAGAGTATATAGTATGCTTTATTGTGATCTTGTAATAATAGGAAATACTAGATAACATTAACTATATTCCAGATAATTTAACTTGCTGAGATGTGATTTTCTGCAATGTTGAAGTGAGTATATTGATATCTAGGCATAGACTTCTATTTCCTGTTTGTCTTTTGGCTGATTGATTAGGTTTGAGTGAAAATTTGAACGTTTGATCATTCCTTTAAGACTCTCTATGCTGACTTTTAGTGCTGGTGCTGCCCAAGGCTGAGAAGCTCCTGAAGGTGAGTATCGAGCCGTACATCAGCTCCATCCTGGAGGCTCTGATGGAACCCACCAGCCGAGGCTTCTTCGAGGTCCGTGATGTTTTCTTCAGGGAGCTGGTAGATATGAGCAAGAACCTGCTGAATGGTGGCAGCAAAGAGAAAGTTGCAGAGGTGAGGGAGACAATCCTGGACATTTTAGTAGAATATGATTTTTATTCTAGGACCTTTTGTGTAGAAAGTACATAACACTGCAACATGGCCCAAAGCAGAGTTACTGCTACCACCCCAAAGGAGATTACTTTCTATAACGTTATATCTTAGTGTTTTATTCCTCTTACACAACAGCAATTAGTCATCCATGTTAATTAAAAAAAAAAAATTATTGAAATGACATCATACTTTTTAACCATTTATAGTTACATTTAATGTTATACAATTTAGTTCAGAGAGACAAGTTAGTTCTTGTTACACTTCCATAAATATTAAATAACTCTCTCCTGACAAAGCTTCAGAGCTGCTCTTATAGAAAATGAATCATCACCTTGTGATAAATGTATCATATAATAGATTTTATTCATGACACTTTGACATGATTGACAAGAAGAGCTATTTTTACAGGAAAGGTTCCTCTAGGGTGATGCAATAAATGACTATTAATTCCTATTCTCGTACCATTTTAGTCAAATATTTTTACTCGTTTCCTGATTCAGGTATATAATCTAAACAATGTGATCAATTCAGTATTTGAGTCTGATAGAACAGTTCGATGTCGTTTCTCTCTGCAGTATATGGAGAAAATCTCCATGCTGGCCTTCCACCCAGTGAAAATGCAGTGCTGCTATGAGAAAGTGGAGCAGCTGAGTCTGGAGGGCCTGCAGCAGCGCTTCGACGTCACCAGTCCGTCCGTGTTCGTCCAGAGAGCCCAGATCCTCATGAGAGAGGTGAGTCTCGCCCAATTACACGATGATCCTGTAGTGATGGTTCCATGGGAAAATGCGTTCATACATCCAGAGCAGCATGGGCAAAAAATGCATAATTAATCAGCACTGAATTCAAGCTATTTTGGGAATGTGATCATAGTGACAGATTTAAAATGTCTCCATTGCATCTCATGAATTATAGATGGCTGTACATCGTCCAGTGGGTTATATGCTGTTTCATGGGTTCCTCCACCACCACTTTTTGCAGCCAGGAATTCCTTTAACTGTAAAAAGAATCCCATAGACACCCTTAGTACAGATTTATTTATTTCAGGAAGATTATTTAAACGTGTGCGATAATAGTTTGTCTATTGGAGCCATAGTTATTTTTTTTTTTTATTCCTGATCGTTCCGTTAACAGAACAAATGAGGTCCAAGTTGACGTTTGGATTAAACCCACTCCACTCAAGTGACCAGTCAAACAGGCTAACATTTATTAGAACTGAAAAATAAATATAACAGTTTCCTGTGAGTTGAACTGTTACTGTAATCAACTGTAAGCAATAATCAGAAACTGCAAGCAATTAACTTCTAGATAACTTGGTTAAATAAAGTTTCATTTAATTTCCCCATTTTCGCTCATTCAAAAACCATTGGGGATGCAAACTTTTGCATTCAGTTTAAGACATTATACCGCAGTGCTGTCGAATTCTCAAATCTGATTGGTCAGAAGGTGTTGATTTAATTGTCTACAAAAGCAGCTCTGACAATATTGCAGGCTGGAATTCATGTAATCATTGTTCCTATATTAACAAATGATACAGGAACGTTTAGATGACATGGAGGCTCCGCATAATCTAAACGTTTATTTCAGGCATTTACGGAAGGACTCTCCAGTTTCAGTGCTTTGTAACAGCCAGTAAGGTTTCATGTTGGAGTACTTTCCAATTTTTTCTTAACATGACAAGTTTTTGTCCTATAATCTTCAAAAAGAACAGGAACGGGGGGGGAATAAAAGGGAATGACTGTTTTAGGTGGTGTGATGTAAGTGGTAACAGGAACGAACTTGTTTTGTAGATGTTCCACAACATAGTAATTGTAACTGGATTTTTTTTTTTTTTTTTAAAAAGTGCAATGTGCTGTTCATTTAATTTTTAATTTATTTATTTATTTTTAAAGCATATGGCAAACTGCTGTGATATAAGAGGAATAAAGCACCTTTGCTACTATGGGAAAATAATCAACTTTGTGGTGCTAACAATAACTCTGCTTTGTGCTGGGTCACATCACACCCCACCGTGGATTATTATTTTTTTCTTATAACAGCATGTCTTGAAGTGTTTTATTGTCTGGAGCACCATCATCATCATCCGGAACATCTGACTTCACTGCCAGTGCATTTCAGTTGTATTTATATTGTGTGTTTGATTACTTTCAGTCCTGTAGTAGTAGTAGTATTGTTGAATTCAGCACTAAACAGTACTAAAGATCCTGTACATTTCCACTGTAATGGACTGATAATAGATTAGATGGATAAGTCAGCCATAGAAGCAGGAGATTCTTGATTATTATCTTATTCTTTCATGGTGTGTAAGTGTAAAATGTCTGGAACAAGTACAGGGAGAAAATTTTGTCAACAGAGTGAAAGAACATGGTGTTAGATCATGGGAGTGGTGACACAAGACTGAACATGCAGAGTGTGTATTTTATCAGGGCAGGATCACAAGTTTCTCACAAGATTCGCAACTTTTGCAATAACTGTGTGAGGGCGCACCCTGTTGGTTAAATACAGACGTGTGAAATGCTTTGTGTATTTCTCGAAAAGGTCTTATTTTAAAATTATGGTTAGGATTGCACATAGACCAGGATTACTCCTGGTTTTAGTTTTTACAGTAAACTTGGATTCATGTAAATCATAGTGGATCATCAGGCGGATTTCAGGTTTGAATTTACAAAATGCCACTATATTATAAAGCTGGACTGTAGAAAATTCAATTCAATTTTATTTGTATAGCGCTTTTTACAATAGACATTGTCTCCAATGAAAGAACATCTCTACCCTTGGTTTTCTGATAAAGCGAGCATCGATTTTAACAAAGAATGTGTAATGATGTTACATTGGAAATATTGGGACTGCGATAAAATATGGACTGAAATGCAGCTATGCATCTAACTTCTTTTTTTTATTTTTAAAAAAAATTTTTACGCTTCCACTTTTTTTTTTTTTTTTTTTTCTTGAGGGAAGTTTAGCATCTGCAGTTGCAACATAAGCATATGTTTATCTGTCAAGAGTGGCATGGTTTTACTTTAGGTCACATAATTCCATAGTGACAAACAGAATTTAACCTTGGATTAAGGTCATGGTTTTAACTGATAATTTGCTAAACCGTTTAAAATGAAGTGATGCAACATAAAATGTAGATCAGCAAATAATTAATAAGCCCTAAACACTTATTGTTATCGTACAGCTCGTTTATTTAATCCTTGTTGGTACAACCGGAACTTAGAAATACGTACAAGTCTTCTACAATAATATTGCATATCTATTTTATCCTCCAGTCATTTCACATGCATGTCTCTGTCCATCTTTTTTGTTGCAGCAAATGGACGATGCCGTGTACACGTTCGAGCAGCTGCTCCACCAGAGTCTGGAAGGTCAAGAGGAGGAAGACCTCTGCAAAACTGTTCAGCGGTGCCAGGACCGAGTCATCAAGGTGGGTCAGATGAGGATATCTGTCTGTCAGAGTTGATCAGTTCTACAATTATTGACACTTTTTATACAAAATGTCAACAATTTTTTTTTTTTTTAGATTTGTTTTTATGGTACATATTTTTCTGCAAAATGCTTGTTTCAAAATTTCTGGCACCCCTAAAATGATGCTTTGGTTAATCCTCTCCTGGCAAGAATAACAGCACTAAGTCTCTATAAGGTCTAACAGGGTTTGCGACGCGTGTAGAGGATCCGCGACTCTCCTGCATGCTGAAAAATTCTGGCTGCATTTTTTAATTTTTTACTTTATTTATTTATTTACATTATTGTTACATTATTTATTTATTTATTTATTTATTTATTTATTATAAATAAATAAAAAATTTCAATATTACATTCAATATATTTTGGGTACCAATAATTGTGCCCCTTTTCAGAGAAAATACAAAACTTACATTTATTCATTTCGCGGATGCTTTTATCCCAAGCGACTTACAAATAAGGAAATGCAAGCAAAGCAATATATATCAAGCGGAGAACAATACAAGTAGTGCTACTGTACAATAAATATTTAATAAAGTAAAACATTCTTAATAGAGAACTTTTTTTTTTTTTTTTTAAAGGATAACAGGTTTTACATTTATTTTTGATATACAGACATATCCATAAATATTTGGATATTTTATTTATTTATTTTTTTAAATCCGTCTACCGCAGTGTATTGGAGTTACTTTTGCACTTTACCTGATTTGGATGTAAATCTCCTCATTGTATACAGCAAAGCATACTCATTATTTAATTTCAACTCCGATATACTGCGGTAGACAGCAAAAATAGAAATAACTTGTCCTGACTGTATATATTTTGGGCTACAAATAATTTTTGCCAGTTTTCAGAGAAAATAAGAAATTCGAATTAGAATGAAAAGTTGAATCATATGTTTATCATTTTTGCTAATTCTATTTTGAAGGGTGCCGATAATTTCTGGAGTTGACTGTGCGAGCGCATCATGCTGTCCGTGCTGTTTCATTTTAATGTTTCGTTTTTGTTTTTTGTTTTTTTTTTCTTTTCCCCTCAACAGAAATATGACTATGATAGCAGCACTGTGCGTAAGAAGTTCTTCAGAGAGGCTCTTTTGCAGATCTTTATCCCCTACATGCTGAAACAGCTCTCTCCGTCCTGCTCTGCTGTAAGACACGCACACATTTAAACACTCTCTACACATATATTTCATTGCATTAGTATGCTTATCTGACGTCTGTCTGTAGGACCTTCCTCGTTTCCAAGAGCTGATCTTTGAAGATTTCTCCCGTTTCATCCTGGTCGAGAACATCTTTGAGGAGGTGGTGCTTCAGACAGTCATGAAGGACATCATGATGGGTAAGACGAGACTCTAAAGTTACACACAAACTAGATAAAGCAAACTTGGTTTGGCTTTTCTGTTTTAAATTTGTTTTTAAATCTGTTTATGTGGAGTGTCTGCCATACAAGTCCCTGTGAGTGAGGAGTTACTATAACAATAATGATGTATTGCAACTGGTGCATTAATATAAACACTGCAGCCGGCACTGTTGTTTGAACTGCTGTAATAGAAAATGAAGCCGCATCTTCTGACCAGTCAGACTCGGGAATTCGACAGTGCTGTGGTTTAAGGAAAAAATACTGTATATGTATACTGTAAACTTTTATACAATACATGATATCAGATTTGCTAACAGAGTGGCATGTTATTAAACATCTACATAGGTGAGTTATTTAATAAAGAGCAGGAAATGGTCGTTACAAAAAGATCTTATTACCTAGGCGGCTATTTGTTCTTGTCTATAATGGCGTTACTGGTTGGTGTTAGAAAAGTACAGATATATTTTGTAGTTATATTTTGATATTATGATTATTAAAATTTGTGGAGCTGGGAACAATAGCACTACCGATAGTTGTAAGAATATTTGGTTGTATTTAAGCTGGGATGGATTTTTCTTTGAAGCAGGACAGTCACTAGTAAGGAAAAGTGTAATGGCATCCAGTCTTCAAACTGTATTTAAAAGTTTTATTGTAAAGCAGTTAATGGTGATAATGCTGCGTGTTTGCTGATTGGCCACAGGAAATTGTACTTTGTTGTTTGTGTCAGTCAGCTTGCGTCTTTCTGTAAAAGTAGGCTGCTGTTTGTCACAATCGGTGATAAAAAAGTGCCAGACTCTCTAGCAGATGCTTGAACTTTGTTTTGTGAGACTACTTATTACCTGATGTAAGCCTTGTTGCCACAGCTGGAGAAGACGTGAAAGAGGCTTCAAGCTTTCTAACTCCTTACTTCTTCTTTCCAGCTGTGAAGGAGGCTGCCGTTCAGAGAAAACACAACCTGTACAGGGACAGCATCGTGCTGACCAACAGCGACCCCAACCTCCATCTGCTGGGTGAGAACCCATCCATCGACTGGGCAGGAGAATATGGAGAAAAACAGGAAGTGGATGGAGAGCATGAGGGTGAAGAAGGAGATACAGTAGCCCAGAAGAGGCGCAGGATGAAACAGGTGGTCTCCATGATCCAAGTGGATGGACCCAACACAACGTTGCCCAACGAGTCCTGCTTGGAGGTTCCCAGTGTTCACAACATCCCCGAAGAACAGGGTGAGGGAGATTCTGACGCTCCGTCCTCTTCTGCATCTGAAAAGGCAGCACCCATTAAAGAGGAAGTATGTGGGTCGTCGTCTAAGGAAACGGCACCTGATTTACCCAATGGGACTGCGCTGAATCTTGATAAACAGGAAGCTGCACCAAAGTCTCCACAGGACTCTGAGAGCAAGCTGGCCATTGAAAGTGCCATCCAGCAAATCGAGGACGCAGTCCAAGGAGAAGATGGCGAGCAAAGTCCAGTTGGGATCGCCCCGGAGAAAACCGAAGTGGCCAAAGAGGATGCAAATGTTGCAAGTCAAAAACAGGACCAGTTGGCACCACCTGCAAACCAGGAGGACAAAATTCAAGCACCATCCAGCACAGAAGAACCTGCAAAAGTTCAAGAAACCATCACAAAACCAAAGCAAGAAGAGCGAACGGATGCCGAAGAGAACTCATCAGACTTACGCTCAGAACCCCAGCAGCACAGCACCGACACAGACAGCGGCTTCCAGTCACCAGCCAATGAGACCGCTGAGGAGGACGAGCTGCAGGCTGACACGGCAACGGCGGAGGCGGGACAAGAGAAGCACAATGACTCTGAAAAGGGAGGCGAGGATGCTGCGAAGGGAGCCGACACACTGACAACGCAGACATAGGCATCGCTCATTTTGTCATTTGTTATGGAAAACGCTAGAAATGCCAGCTCACTGCTCACAGAAGTGATGGTTACAGATGAGGGTTTTTACGGTGGTTGGTTTGTTTACACATAAAACATCTCTCACACTTCCTTTACAGTTGAGAGTCTGTTTTTTGATTCTTAAAAAAAAAAAAAAATCAGATCTTACCTTTTTTTTCCACATTTCAATTTTTTTTTTCTTTTGCACACATATGAATTGCTGTCACTCAGATGGGCGTGGTCATACAAATTTCATAAAAACGTCATATTTGCTCATTTTTATGTGGATTTTGCTGATGTTCTATTGCAAAGTGCTGAGAAATTGAATGCTTTTGCCAATAAGACTGCTTAACCCTATATAACTGACTCCATGCCTTCCTTTATAATAATCCAGTATGATATCGTATGCAATTTTATTGTCTTTTTTTCTTTTCTTTTTTTTTTTTTTTT
>JANDJT010000124.1:5439393-5457081 GCA_024331685.1 Stegophilus panzeri
TAGATCATAACTTTGAGATACATGTAATTTTATATAGGCTATTATAGATCATAACTTTGAGATACATGTAATTTTATATAGGCTATTATAGATCATAACTTTGAGATACATGTAATTTTATGTAGGCTATTATAGATTGTATCTTTGAGATAGATGTAATTTTATATAGGCTATTATAGATCATAACTTTGAGATAGATGTAATTTTATATAGGCTATTATAGATCATAACTTTGAGATAGATGTAATTTTATATAGGCTATTATAGATCGTATCTTTGAGATAGATGTAATTTTATATAGGCTATTATAGATCGTATCTTTGAGATACATGTAATTTTATATAGGCTACTGTAAATCCTATCTGTTGTGTTACATAGTTTAATGTACATACTATCTGTAAAAGATGCATGTTGTGTTAAATAGACTACAGTCAATCCTATCTTTGAGATACATGTCATTTTACATAGGCTACTGCAAGATGATGTTTGATGCATCTTACATGCATGTTGCATTACATAGACTAGTTTAAGTCCTATCTATCATATTCATGTTGTGTTACAAACCCTATCTGTTCTGTTACATAGTATACTGCATGTACTATCTGTAAGAAACATATGTTACATGGACTACTGCAAGTCCTATTTTTGAGATACATGTTGTGTTACAAAGGCTAATTTAAGTCCTGTCCCTTAGATACATGTTGTGTTACATAGACTAGTCCTATCTTTAAGATCTGCCATCAACTCTCCTTGCTTTTCTAAACCATTAGTTTAAATTAGATTGCATGGACATGCTAGGACAAGTGTATGCAGGCCGGATCCATTTGGCCAGGGTTAAAACTGATTATCAAGTCGTGTGTGACGCAAGCGTGGGAGATATGGACCCTCTGATCTGTCATCACCAGAAGCCCATAGCGACCATTATGGCTAACACACACACACACACACACACACACACTCACACACCCACACCCACACACCCACACACACACACACAGTATTGATTTCAGTATATCACTTTAACAATTCCTACTGTTTCTCAGAACTCAAAGCAATATTGTGATAATGTGCGCTTCCTGGCCTCCGTTTAGTGATACACACCGAATGAAACTGTCTCCTGAGAACATGATAAGACAACTATATAAACATCCAATATCCAGCAAACACCTTGTAGTGTTGCTCTTTTAACCTCTTCACCAAATAGAAGCCAGTGCAGGACGAAACCGAGCAACATGTCAGCAACACGTTCTTTCTGTCACTCAGGCATGCTCTGGAGATAGCAACAGAATGCACATTACATGCACTGACCCATCGAATATCCACCACTGAAGCACACACACTTCTACAGAAATGCTTGAAAGTTTGTGAAGCTATTCTATAGAAGAATTTTCGATATGTCTGCATAAATATGACCTAACACAAGCCCTAAAAGTATATAAAGAGAACCCAATTAAACAAATGAGACAAAAATATTATACTCAGTCATTTATTTATTGAGGAAAATGATCCAATATTACATGTCTGTGAGTGGCAAAAGTATGTGAACCTTTGCTTTCAGTATCTGGTGTGACCCCCTTGTGCAGCAATAACTGCAACTAAACATTGTTTTCCTTTCTTGTTTAAACCAAAAATTCTGCTTTGGTCTCATCCATCCACAAAACATTTTTTCCAATAGCCTTCTGGCTTGTCCACGTGATCTTTAGCAAACTGCAGAAGGATAGCAATGTTCTTTTTGGAGAGCAGTGGTTTTCTCCTTGCAACCCTGCCATGCACACCATTGTTGTTCAGTGTTCTCCTGATGGTGGACTCATGAACGTTAACATTAGCCAATGTGAGAGACGCCTTTACTTGCTTAGATGTTTCCCTGGGTTCCTTTGTGACCTCGTGGACTATTACACATCTTGCTCTTGGAGTGATCTTTGTTGGTCTCCACTCCTGGGGAGGGTAACAATGGTCTTGAATTCCTCAATGTCTACACAATCTGTCTGACTGTGGACTGGTGGAGACCAAACTCTTTAGAGATGGTTTTGTAAACTTTTCCAGCATGATGAGCTTCAACAACTCTTTTTCTGAGGTCCTCAGAAATCTCATTTGTTCATGTCATGATACACTTCCACAAACATGTGTTGTGAAGATCAGACTCTGATAGAACCATGTTCTTCAAATAAAACATCCACACATGATTGTCATCCCATTGATTGAAAACACCTGACTCTAATTTCACCTTCAAATGAACTGCAAATCCTAGAGGTTCACATACTTTTGCCACTCGCAGATATGAAATACTGGATAATTTTCCTCAATAAATAAATGGCCAAGTATAATATTTTTTGTCTCATTTGTTTAATTGGGTTCTCTTGATCTACTATTAGGACTTGAGGGAAAACTGGATGATGTTTTAGGTCATATTTATGCAGATATCTAGAAAATTCTAAAGGGTTCACAAACTGTCAAGCACCACTGTACATTCTGAGTAATGACTTCTACTGACATTTATTTTACATCTGCTGTTATCATCGTTTGTATAATCAGCTCATTTAGTCTTATCTCTCTTACACTGCTGCTGATAATCGGAACTCAGCGGTGTTTACGTTTCCATGGCGCAGGTCCTGAGAGGGTGTTCTCGCTACCACCATGTTCTCTTGCTTATCTGGAGATCTTTACTTAACTCATTGTTAACATGCTGGAGTGTAAACAAAAAAAATCATATCTACAAATAGGTTGTTGATTTAGGAAAGTAGGTTTGGAAAGTTGAGATGGAGTGGACATGCAGGTTTGTTCTTCATTTGCTTGTTTAATTAATAAAACTGTGACAATCAGAGGAAGTACAGCAACATCAGAACAGTTGTTCGCTAACCCACAGGTAACCACTTCGGCTTGGCCAATCATAAACGTAGGATATTTTAGTTCTCTTCGGGGCGAAGTCAATAGGAAGCAAAATGTCGTCATGTTTGCTACAGAAATCTCATATTTCCATAAATAGACCTTTATTCAGTGTCCTCAGTGTGCCTCAAACAATTATTGTCCCTAGTAACGTGAGTTATAAATTTTTCTTAAGGATTTGTGGAAAGCCAGCTTTACGCAGCCAGGTTTTGTAGCCATAGACAAAAATCACACATCATAACAAAAATATTTGGTCATGAGTTGAGATCGGTGCTCTTAATATGCATAATGTGCTCACTGGTGGCCGATTTAGTGTCATTACGACCGAAGACAGACAACGACAAATTTTTGGCATTGTCAGTTTGACCATTGCTACAACGCTTATCTAAAAGCCAACAATAGGAGGACTGCATTGAATGACGTAAAAGTCACGGGACAGCTAGAAATACGGTAGTGGCAATGGCAAAACATAAACGAAACACGCTAATGGACAGAATAAAAATCTGTATTAGCGCGATCTCACTTTGAAGAATTTTTTTGTTCTTGCGACCTCACTTGCATGTGCCCGGATTGCACTGATTGATGAAGTATGCAAAACGTATTCCTTTTTTTTAACTGCTAGAAGCACACTGTTAGAAACTTCTAACGCTGGACCTGCAGGATCTGACATGGGGAACACACGTTATTGTCTGTTAAAGAATTTGGGTAGGATTTTATTGGGATCATATGCTACAGTGTGACACTAATAATAAAAATGTAAATAGTAATTGTAATAATAATAATAATAATAATAATAATAATAATAATAAAAGACTTAGAGTATAAAACTGGCTGTACCATGTAAAAGGCAGTCTGGGAAAACCCACTGGATGTCACTGTGGCAGAATTCAGAACACCTAAACTTTAAGAAAGCATAAATATATTTCACTAGAAACTGGTACTTTTTTCCCACTAAACATGGCCAGGTCCCACGTACTTTCATAGAAAGAGCCCATTCACTGTGTATGACAAGAACCCACCACATACCATTTCTGTAGCATGCTGGAAGACACTGATGGATATCTTGCTTACCTTTGTTTATCTTGTTTATATCTTGTTTACTGATGTGATGCCGTAATATTTCCAGTGACTCTTTTGTGCTTAGAACAAGCTTGTTCTGTCACAGTGTTGAAAAGTTTGTTTTGCTGTTGATAAACCTTCACATCAAACTGCAACCCTTGAGATCCTGAACCTTGTGGCCAGAAAAGTGTGCACAATATTCTCTCCATTGCCTGTGAAGCATGCGAGGCTGAGGCATAGACCTTGCTCTAGAGTCCTCATGCCACTGTTTGATGGCAGATTTCTTTGGGTCCACATTAATAAATCCCAAAGAAAAGAAAATCGGAAAGTCCTGCTGGTTTTAATGAGCTTGTTCATTTTTTATTTATTTATTTTTTTAAAAGTCACAGTTCCTAGGTAGTCTCGTTCCAATATTAATACAACACCTGACACCAGCTGAAAACTATCGGTGTAAGTTAAGGTGCTCAAAACATTGTGTCTGTCCTGGATTCAGTTCGTGACTGCTGCGTATTAAACACAGCAGCATGAAAAGCAGGTCACGATCAAAGCAGGAGCTCTGTAATCTGGATGTCGCAGGATGAAATGCATGGAATATCGGTAAATAGACAAATCCACTTTGAGCAGTTGCCATGGCATATAGCGAGCTCTGTGAGATGAACCATTGTGCAGAGGCCTGATAGATGAGTGGTCTGTTCCTCTGCTGTAGGAAAGCTGTGAAGTCGGTGATTAAGCCAGGTTTGGATAACCACTTTACACCACTTTCATGAAAGAGAACATTATATGCAACCACAAGAAGATATGGATCATTTGGTTGGATTGAGGGGGTGGAGGATTGTGCTATGAAACCTAAGGAGAGTAATAGGAGTGTTTTGGATCTCCACGCCAGTTACGACGCAGTTATCGGTAAAGACGTGAAATACCGGCACAGCAAAATTTGTTGCTGAATGCCTAGAAATTTGGAAGTCTTATTTTACACACCCAAACCGTTGTTCATTTTCCAGTCTAGCTAACTAGCTTATAATAGCACTGTTAGAGCACTGTTCATCTTATTCTACGTGGCTTAAATACTGACATTCTACACCAATCAGTCATAACATTAAACCCACTGACAGGTGAAGTGAATAACAATGATTATGTCATTACAGTGGCACCTGTCTAAGGGTGGGATATATTAGGCAGCAAGTCAGCTCTAGAAGTTAATGTGCTGGAAGCAGGAAAAAATTAATGAAGTCAATAATTCCTCATTAGCAGTGGCCTCTTTCAGCAGGATATGGTAAATGGTCTGCACTTATATAGCGCTTTTTTAACCTTAGCAGTTCCAAAGCGCTTTACACTGTGTCTCATTCACCCATTCACACACACTCTCACACACCAATGGTAGCAGAGCTGCCATGCAAGGCGCTAACTTGCCATCGGGAGCAACTTGGGGTCCAATGTCTTGCCCAAGGACACTTCGGTATGTGGAGTCATGTGGGCCGGGAATCGACCCGCCAACCCTACGATTAGTGGACAACCCGCTCTACCACCTGAGCCACAGCCGCCCCTAATGAGGATAATGAGGATAATGCTCCCTGCCACACGGCAGAAATTGTTCAGGAACGGTTTGAGAAACGTGACAAAGAGTTCAAGGTGTTGACTCGGCCTCCAAATTCCCCAGATCTCGATCCGATCAGCATCTGTGGGATGTACTGGACAAACAAGTCTGATCCATGGAGGCCCCACCTCTCAACTTACAGGACTTAAAGGATCTGCTGCTAAGGTCTTGGTGCCAGATACCACAGCGCACCTTCAGAGGTCTAGTGGAGTCCATGCCTCGACGGGTCAGATGTGCTTTGGAGACACAAGGTGGACGTACACTATATTAGGCAGGTGATTTTAATGTTATGGCTGCTGAGTGTAAAAAGCTTACTTTGGTTTAACTTTGGTATCATCACACTTATTTGAATCACGTTTTTTCGCCCACAACAGTAGTACACGTTGTTACTCGCACTGAATTCTTCCATTTTTTGCAATACTTAGCATTAAACATAGAGACATGTAAACACAAACAAGGAGTAGACCAATTTTTTTCTCAGACGTGCGATACGATATGCTTGTTCGATTTGTTTCAACTATGTTGTTTTATTGTATTCCTTAAGATCTTTGGAACAGTAGGAATAATTAAAATATGAACCAGCTTACCTGTTGGATCAGAAGGTCATGAGTTCAAATCCCAGCATTGCCAAGCGGCCACTGCTGGGCCCTTCAGCAAGGCCTTAAATGAGATAAATGTAAGTCGCTCTGGAAAAGGGCATCTGCCAAATGCCATAAATGTAAATGTATTGCAAAAATTGACAGTCGCTAATTCATTTCAGTGCTGCACTCTGTGATCAGTAGCTAAAATATTAAAATACAAGACTGAATAATGAGTGAAGGCAAGTATATAATGAACGATCTCATTCAGGCAGCATTTAGGGTCAAGGACTAATGAAACCCTCATTCTTACAGAAACATCTGAATAAAAGCTGAAGGTACGTATTTCAAAACCCAGCAGAATCTTCCCTCTGTGGCATACAAGCTCACATGTCATATATTAAAGCTATTTTTGCAACTGCAACCCAAGAAGCGCTTGATAAAAAAATCCGTCCGTCACGCCGCACTCGTGTCACGAACCCTGTATACCTTCGTGAATGCTCGGCTGCTCTGTGTGTGATAATCCACATGTTGTGAGGTCACACGTAAGCTTCTCTAAAAGAGATGGTGGCACTGTGTCTGTACCGAGTCACAGTGTCAAGGTTAGACAACAAGCTCTCTACATGCGTGCGATTATCTGATCATTTTTTTCATCAGTTTTCTTTCTGTCCTTCTCTTTTTCTACCAGCATGGAAACACTGCACAATTACAGTCCCCTCTGAAAGTACTGGAATGGCAGCGCCAATTCTTTTGTTTTTGCTATCCTCTGAAGACATTTGGGTTTGAGATCAAAAGATGGATATGAGACGACAGACGAGAGTTTGAGCTTTCAGTCAGCTTTCTATTTACATCTAGATGTGTTAAACAACTTTTGTTTTTTCAAGTGATCACAAATATTGGAACAAGTGACTGACAGGTGTTGCCCAGGTGTACCCTGTTAAATTGATTGTCTAAACAGTTAATAGTTCTGAATGTCAACTCTTGGTTTGAGCTCTGGGTTTCGCCAATGAAGACTGCATTTGTTGTTAAACCAACATGAAGACCAGAGAGCTGTCTATGGGATAAAAGCAAGCCATTTTCAAGCTGAAAAAAAGAGGGAAAATCAAAAATCAAAACCATTGCACATTGGTCATTGTCATAGCCTATACAACAATTTGGAATGTCCTGAAAAAGAAACCACTGGTGTACTAACAACAATTCTGATCCTATCATCTCATATTCATTTTTTCATCTCAAACCTAAATGTCGTCAGTGTATAGCAAAAACAGAACAATCGGCCACGTCGTCCCGGTAATTTCGGAGAGGACTGTAGTGCTATTCGACAGAGCTGCAGTCCACTCATCCTCTATAATATTGTTTATACCAGTGCACTATTGACGTCTCAAATCTGATTGGTCAGAAGGCGTCGATTAATTTTCTGCACCAGCAGCTCGGACTGTTTGTAATTCAAACCTCAGTCTTATGAATGCGCTCCTTCTAATACGTTATTGTTTCTATAGTAACAGCTCATTCGTAGGGACGTGTATGACGCTGCACATAATTAGACGGGTTAAAAACAATGTTGTTGTTTACGAAAGAAAGAGACGTTTATTTAACATTTATGGAAGGAGTCCTCAGTGTCAGCGCTTTGTAACAATCAGTACGTCTTCTCTCTTTACATGACAAGCTGCGTTTCTTTTTGAGAAATAGACGCTGGTGAGGGAATGACTGTTTATAGCTGCTATATCGAAGTGATAATAGGAACTGACTCGATTCTTGGATGCTCCATGACATTAAATGTGACTCAAAACAGAAAAAAAAAGCATGACGTGTTGTTCGTTAATAAATTCAAAATGGTAATCATTGGATGCTTCATGTCAGGCTGCATTGATTCTTTTCCAATGACAGTGTGTCCCATCATGTTTTATTCCTTATTATCCACATGACTCATATACAGCGTACGTATACATGAGCCATGTGGATAATTTCACCTCTAGTGTGTAGAAAGAAAAACTGTTTACTCAGAGAGAAAATGTTTATGTCCTTTGATTTCCACTTTAGTCACCAGGCTGTTAGTTCTCGATTGAAATGAGACAAAAGTGTGACACTGAATGAGATGCAGCATTTCTGTGAAAAGGTTACAGCTGCCACTCATGTGATGCTTGATGCAAATGAATCATCTTGAGCACTCTCAAGTTTTCTCTCTCTCTCTCTCTCTCTCTCTCTCTCCCTCTCTCTCTCTCTCTCCTGCTTTCTCGCATCTCTTTTTTCTGCTTTTTTCTGTCATTATAATGCTGGCTGTGATTTTGCACCATTATCTTTCTGTCACTTCTTTCAAGTTCAAACAAAATGCTGCTGCTGTTGGGTTTTTGTTGTTGTTGTTGTTGTTGTTGTTGTTGTTGTTGTTTTTATTGAACTTTTTTTTTTTTTTTTAGATGTGAGAAACATTTGGCGTAGCCTTTTGTCAGCTTTTGTATCGCATCATAAATTGCATAAATGGATAAAGGTATCTTTACAAGAAAGTGTCACTCCAGGATTTCCGTTTTCTCTCACAGAAATGACAGTGCTTAGCATATGTGTGGCGGCTCGTATAAACCCCGTCGGCTGTTGATGCGGATCATTTCTGGAAAAGAGCAAAAAACGACTTGAAAAATCAAGTTTTGAACAACAATGTGTTTTTCTCTCTATAAAAACTTTGACATCTATGCTTGCAGTAAACATTCATATATTTTACCAGAATTATGTGGATTTTTATTATTATTATTATTATTAATAGGCGATTTCAGCACTGATGTTAGCATGAACAGAAACGAGTTGAACGAAGAGATGATGATGATGAGGCTCGTGTTTAAACGCTACGAGAGACTTTTATCTCAGTTGATGAAACAGAGACTGATGTGCATGATGCTAATAATCAACGTGAGAATTCTTTCCCATTGTAATTTTGTAAAATCTGGCAGTAATGGGTTTATTTTTTATAAGTTCAGGGTGTCCCAAAAGTCTCCATACGTACGAGGTGATACGTACAAGCATCACGCCAGTCGTGTCTTCGTCAGTGGATGTTCACTTCTCGGTCGGTCTGCAACACTTCCAGTTTTTTTGCATGTGTTAATAAGTTTGGTAACGGTGTCGTGTGTGTGTGTGTGTGTGATGATGTGCTTGCAGTGTTTCCTCTTAAAGTCCATCGCATCCTTGCGACAGCTTCCCGATCCAGCCTTGAGAATGATTTCAATATGTTCTTCTTTTGTCAAAGGCGTTCTTAAAGGCTGTTGGGGGAAAAAATATAATATAAACTAAGTATGGAAAATTTTGGAAGACTTTTTGCTAATAAGTGTTAACTTCCCGTATGTATGGGGACTTTTGGGACACGTTGTAGATCAGGCTATAAATGTAGAGGTAAGCACAGGGTCTTTGTGGAATCCAACTTGAAAATCATGAAAATGTGATTTTTTTTTTTTTTTCCTTTTCTTCAGATTTTAAAATGCTAGAACTTTTCTTCTGATTAAGATAAATACATACAGACAGTTTGTCAGTCCAGGAAAGATTATAGATATCAGAATTATATAGTATAAAATGTCCAATTCTAACGGGTTTTAGTTTATCCCTTGCCAATTTGACTATAATGGAGGAGAATGTCTGACAGGCAGCTTGTGCTATGTAAATGTGATTTCTCTCATAAGCAATGATCCATGCTGTGCGGTTGTAAAAGAGAGCTGCACAGAGTGCAAAACTAATTCTAATGAGAATCTTGTTGATGTTAAAGCAAAGATAAACTTAATTTAACTTAGGGTTAGGGTTTTTATGAAATCAATTTTTATGAAAGGTGCCAAAAATTCTGCACTGTATATTACAATATATTTAAAATACATTCATGGGAAATGTATATACATTAACGTGTAGAAGTAATTACAGTGCATAGTATTTTCTGTTTCTGTTGTCTTTGAATATATTTCTGTTTCTTGAGGATGGTAAGTGAGATAATGCTGACCAAAGCGTCTGTTGTTATTTTTTTTTTTGGGTGATATTTTGGTGCTTTTTTGTACATTATTGCGTTTATGTATTTATCTAGAGAGATTAAGAAATAGTACTGCACCTTCAGAATGTATTTTGATGGAATCGCTTACTTTCCTGTAATAATTCGTGCATGTTTTTCAGTTTCTCCC
Source organism: Stegophilus panzeri (assembly GCA_024331685.1). Taxonomy (NCBI): domain Eukaryota; kingdom Metazoa; phylum Chordata; class Actinopteri; order Siluriformes; family Trichomycteridae; genus Stegophilus; species Stegophilus panzeri. The sequence goes on from JANDJT010000124.1 coordinate 5,449,650, forward strand.
GTAGAGTCTTAGGAAGATTAAAGGTAATAATGGGTTCTCATGACTCATCGTTCCATCTTAAGTCCTCAGAATTCTTCATGCAGAGGCGACACTTGGCTGGTTTCCACAAACAATATTATACAATAGTGTATTATATATCACTTTATCGTGCACATGGTCGGCTGGACGATTCACGATATGTAGGCGTTGCCGAGGCCAGTTTATTTATCATCAGGTCATCAAGATAGATGACTTTGAGGAGCTGCATGCTTTTTCCTGTAGAAATGTAAATTGTCATGAAATATTAATAGCGCCACCTGGAGTACTGGAGCACCCGTATATGATGGTCAGTATGAAATCAGAGATAGTATCTGAGCCCGAAAAGGTGGTTTCACCTTTGCCCAACCCTTGTAGATGTCTTCTCCGCATTAAGTATGCTGAACCCTGTAGGAACACCAAAGAAAGAAGTGGTTAATGTTTAAAAATCGATCACTTCATAGCTTACTCCTATATAGGATTTACATATGTAACAGTATCTTTCTGGATGCGATTTGTTTGCATGTACATGTCATACAACTACTCAGTGCTAGGCTGCTGCACCTTTTCAGACAGTAAACAATCATAAGCAGATATCCTGATGGCAAAAGGTTAATCATATTCAAATTTAGAAGCCCCGATTCCCATTTAAGATCTGTTTCTTTATAAGGAAGCACTTGAGAGTGTCAGCTCCTGGCTAAATTGGAACCCTGACAGACTATTCACTCCCATTGTGATTAACAAGATAAATGGGTTCGTGCATTGCAAAATACCAAGCGGATCAGGAAGCAGATACAAATATGAGCGGGTGACGAGGCTGAAATAGTTTGCGTCGCTATTTTTCACATTGATCGGTATTCCTGATGACAGCTCCTGCTCTGGACCTGCTATTTTAGGCTCCTGAATTTTTATTAGATGTTCTTTTTCTGTTCTCTGGGAGGTGCGATGAACGTGTATGCACATCCTGATGGGATTTGTAGACTCTTTAACACAAAGACTGACTCTACTGTTAAAGACTGGCTTTATTAGAAAAGACTAAAGTTAATTAGGCAGGTGATAGGTATTTTACACTAGGGGGATAAACCGACCCACATCGTGATTCATTGCTCATTTCCCATTACTGAAAAAGCAATGTTTTATATTGAGCTATGACATCATGCACCAATTTTTGTCTCAGGCATAATTTCTGTTAGCGTAATTAAGATATTGCTTGTACCATTGAAGCACATGATTATATTTTATATTAAACGATGATGTTTTTAGCATCCTGTGAATTAGTTATTAAAAAACAAATGCTGCCTTTTTCTTTTTTACTTTTCTCTCTCTCTCTCTGACAAACACAATTTGTTCCCATAAACCATTTGTGTTCAGTCATAGGCAGGCAGATTGAACGGAGAAACAAATATTCAACTCTGTCTCAGCATGTTCAACATGTAGCACATCTGTAGAAAGTGACTCAACAGCTGATAAGAATAGATGGGGTTATTTATTTCTTATTCATACTTCATTTATTCATCCTCTTTTGGTATGTAGACATGCCGTGATCTTCCATTCCTTACCAAAACCTAATGCAGAAAATGAGCTAAATAAAAATAAGGCTTTGAATTGAGTCAGTTAGAGAGGAGATCATTCTTTTTCCTTTGATCAGAGATCGTCAAAGGTTTTTATTAGGTGACTTGCAGACCCCCTATGGGTAGATCAGAGTGAATGGGTGGTCACAGTGAAGGAAGAGTGACTCATGGGAACAGAAAGTCCATTCTTCCTGCTCCCTGTGCTCCTGTAAGGCTAGGTTTGTACTTGATTTTAACTATGTGTACACAAGATGGTGGCCTCATGTATTCATCACTTGCTGTGTTGATTGTGCATGTGCTGTAATAGAGGGCACAGTATAGCATGTCGTAAAGCAATGTCTGCAGCAGACTGAAATAACTAGAGTTGTGTCTCAAATCAGATATTTATGTGGAACCTTTTTCAAGTATTAACATTAACCAATTTCGCTATTATGATTGGTGTTTGAAATTTGATAAAATTCTCACATAACCAACAATCCCAATGACACCAGCACATTTTAAAGGTAAACTAACAGACCTCTTTGGTGTGTTTATCATCTCCACGTTGCTACACCGAAATAACTATGGCAAGAAATCACTTGCCACTTTACATCTTGACATGGAAACCTGTCAAACAGTGATATTTTGGCTCTGGTGTGCTCTCTAGAGAATTTTGATTTTGCCTCTCCGGATATACGTTAGGTACACTACATGGCTAAATATTTGTGGACACCTGACCGTAACACCCATACGTGGGCCTTCCCTAAACTGTTGCCATAAAATTAGAAGCACACAGTTGTATAAGATGTATTTGTTTGCTGTTGCATTACAATTTCCCTTCATTGGAACTAAGAGGCCCGAACCTGTTCCAGCATGACAGTGCTCCTGTGCACAAAGCGAGCTCCATGAAGACATGGTTTGAGAAGGTTGGAGTGGAAGAACTCGAGTGTCCTGCACAGAGTCCTGACCTCAACCCTAAACACTTTCCGGATGAACTGGAACGCTGACTGCACCCCAGACCTCCTCGCCCAACATCACTGTCTGACCTCACTAATGCTCTTGTGGCTGAATGATCACAAATCCCCCACAGCCACACTCCAAAATCTAGTGGAAAGCCTTCCCAGAAGAGTGGAGGTTATCTTGAGGGGACTAAATCTGGAATGGGATGTTCAACATGCACATATGAGTGTGATGGTCAGGTGTCCACATACTTTTGGCCATGCAGTGTATGTAGGCGAGTCATTTGTGTTGCCACTGTGTCCACACATTCACATGTATGTAACAGGATATAAAAATCCAGTTTGGTCTGACCAAAACACAATTGGTAGACCTTCTTGGCCAGCTGGTAATTGCTAGTCAAACAGCTTAGCCAAGTTGTTTGGCCTGATGTAGGGGTTAAATTATGTGACTCTATGCACTTACAATATATAATCTCAGTTTGGACACAAATACATACTGACCCTGACTGTATTTTCCAACGTTGTTGTAACATCACTAAATTGTGTTGTGTTCTCAAAAGGATTAGATTAGATTAGCATGTTAAGTGTCAGACTTTCAATCTACCAACACTGACTATGAAACAGGCTAAACATGTCTACCAACTTGAAAATCTCAGCCTGTATTTTGAGACCTGGTATCTGATCAGACCAAGTTGGAAGTCCATACTATTTATTATTGTGTAACAGTGAATACCCTAGAAAGTGTGCATACCACAAATGGCCCATGGCTCTGACTCGGATAATGTGCGTGCTGTGACCACCATGGCTAGGTCACCTTGAGTTTCAACTGTACTTCGGACAGGCAGAGATGGTCTCTGGCTCATCTGACCTTTTCTGGAGCTAATGTGTGTGTGGGTGGTTGGCTGCATGTGTGTAACTCATGTGTGCATGAGTGTTATGCTTAGGAGCTGTCACCTTAAATCATCTGACCTGCTCGGTCAACAGGAAGTTACATTAGAGCCCTTGTCTAGCATTACAGGTTGGGCTTAACTGAATAAAAAAAAAATCCAGACAAAAGTGTGGCCGAATCTGCGATAAAACAGTCACAGCTCTTGATAGATGTATAAACATGTCTACACTTCCAGTCTTTCATTGGAAGATATTCTGCAATCTTGTGCAGTGTGAAAACACTCATCATTCTCACAAGTATTAACTCAGCTAGCTAATGTCAGGTAAAAGATGCTAATTATCAATGACCAGATTTTAACAGCCTCGACAGTTAATGGAAATGTTGTAAAAAGAAACATCATGCATAAACACGTTGCATTGTTACATAGCTAACGCTAATCACGCCTAGTTGTGAAGGAATTCTTCCATGAGGAGTTTTATGTCCCTTAATTAGCTTGAACTCTCTTGTTGCTAAGTCTCTGTCAACAGTCCTGGGCATGTACTTCAGCTTCACTTAGCAATAATGAAATAAAAAATCTTTTGCTCACAAGCTGAGGTGATGAGGTCAGTGTTCCTGAGGTAAATAATTGACACTTGGATATTGTGGAAAATATTTTTAGTCATTTAAAGTCATTGGTGTTAGCAGGTGTTAGCAGACCATTAAGTGAGCTAGCTAGCATAGAAATACATTAGCTATGCATAATTATAGCCACGACTGACATGAAATATTATGTAATGCTAGTTGGCTAGTGTTATTGAGGGGTTATAACTGGAGTAAAGGGCTAAATAGCTAGCTTGGCAGTTAGCTCTGTAGCTAATTTAGTATTTACATTTTTATCGAGAAGCTACAGTATAACATTACATGGGATTGTCAAGGATTTGTTTATAAGGACGACTAGATGCCCATTTAGTACATTGTATGCCATCTCATCTCTCGAATACATATTTGATGGAGGATATGGATTTACTTTTCAGTAATCAGATCACATCATGTGCCTGGAAGCTGAGGATCTGATCATGAGTATACACTTTCAGGGCAGATGATGTCTGCTCAAACCTAAAAAACTACACAGATTTTCGGTTCACCTAAACACTATTATATCCTTTTTGAGAAACTAGCCACTGTTTTGAGGCGAGTTTGTGAGGATTTCAGAACTCTGTATGCATTATGGCAATTACTGGGGTTTTTCTTTTATAACGCAGTGCTGATTGATCAGATTAATTGATTAATTTTCTATAACAGCAGCTCTGACTGACTGTAATTCAAATTACAGCTTTATATTAATATGCTTGTTCTAATATCTTATCATTTCTATAGTAACAGCTCATTCAAATGGTGCATAGTCTACAAAAAAGATTAATCTATTTTTATCAGCTATTTATTGTTATTGAGTCACTGTATACTGATTGGTAATTTTATCAAAATAGGGCTACGTAATAGAAAAAAAAAAAACGACATGGTGAAGATTTCTGTGAGGAGACATTTATTTAACACTTATGGAAGGAGTCTCCAGTGTCAGAGCTTTGTAGCAGTAAGTTTTCCACCATGGTATGGAAAAGTCTTCAGAACAGAGGACTTAGGCCTTATGGTTTCTCTGTGACAAGACAAGCTGCATTTTTTCCCCCCTTTTCTTGCTCTTATTAACCTGAATAGAGGGAACAGTAATGGAATGAATGTTGGAAAGTTTATAGATACTATAACGTAAGTGATAACAGGAACTAACTTGTCTCGCAGATTTCCCACAACAGTAAATGAAACTGTAAAAAAAACAAAAAAAAAACATTCAGTTTAATTTAATAATTTAATTTAATAAAACAAAAAATTAATAAAACATTAATAACGTAAAAAATTGTTGTTGGCAGATTGCAGGGGTATAAGAGGAGTAAAACACTTGTTATTATAGGAAAATAATCCAGTAAATAATAATAAATGATTGTTATAGGTTTTAACGTGTTATAACGTGTTAACAATTTTAACGATTGTTATATTGTTATAACGTGTTGTTATAGGAAAATAATCCAGTAAATAATAATAAATGAAAGTAAACAATCAACTTTGGCGTGGTAACAGTAACTCTGCATCTCGTTGGGCTGTGCTATCGTTGGTTATTTTCTTATATCAGCACTTCCTGTCGTGTTTTATGACTTACCTATTACTTATTAGCTTGCATTATGCTGTGCATCCCCAGGTAAAAAGCAACATCATTTGTGGTCATTTGGAAATTTGGATTTTTTTTTTCGACAGATCATTCTACAGTATTGATTTTTCCCAGTTCAATTCAATTCAGTTTAGTTTTATTTGTATAGCGCTTTTAACAATGGACATTGTCCCAAAGCAGCTTTACAGAAATAAATAAATTCAGGATATAGATTTTACATGTATGAATTTATCCCTAATGAACTAATGAGCGAGCATAATTTTGGTAACGCGTGTCGTTTCAGTGAAAATGGCACTTTTTGTTGTTTTGAGCATTGGAACATGTTCTGTAAATCGCTGTAATATTTTTTGTGTGTGTGTTAAGACATCAGTGCCTGTATATCTGCTTAACTTGTAAATGTATACAATGTGCAAAATGAATATTTTATTGTGTCCGATATCATATAGTTAAACTGTTTGGCTCTGAGTGGGTCTTTACAATAATTCATATACAGTGCATTAATAATTTAATATAATCCAAATGAAATCCATTATTCAGTCCATGATAATTATAACTGGTTGATTGATTAATTATAACTGTGATGTGCGATAACTACTAAAAACTACGAACACAAAAATAAAACCTATTTTTCTATTTTATAGTTAAACTGTAGACAGAGGCTTGGAAAACTGTTTTCCGTCTTCATTAGGACACTAAATTTGGTCTTTTCTTCCCTGTGTTTAATGCCAATCTGTCCCAAAAACATCTGCACCCCCAGCACTCTGGTGACTCACCCCTGATGATGTCACGCGCTCTCAGTTGCCATGGCAGTCGTTATGGCAACTGCAGCCAAGACACTGGAGGTGAAAGCCATTCACAGGTGCAAGTCAAGGGTTAATATCGATAGCTCGGCTAATGCTAATTATGCGCTTCGCTCTGCATGCAAGCAGGAGCTTTTACTGCATGTTCAACTTTCACACACTCCTCCACACTCCGTGCACCGTCTTGGTTAGATGTTTTGCTCGGTGAAGAAGTGTAAGAAAAACACTCAGCTCGTGGCTTGGAGATCGCATGCCAGCTGGTTGCTGGCAGATCTCTTCCTCCCACTTGCCCAGCGTGAAGACTAGTGGAACTAGTCCTGTGTTTCTGTCTCTGGGACATGATATTTCATCAGAAGGTGTTTTTTCGCACTGGCCTGCTGTGTTATCTGCACTCCCACCTGTTCACACACGGTGCACGGTGGCGAGGTGACAGCACCGTGACCGCTGTCACAGATCGCTGCTTTGATGGCAAGATGACTCAGTGCCTCTTTGTGTCCTTCAGAAAGATGCTGTTTGGCAGAAAAGTTTGCTGGCGCTGAACAGCGACCTTGACTTAAGGTTCTGTGAAAATAACAAAAAAAGTATTTTAATCTTAGCTGTGGGGTTTGGGTTTGTTCCTGTTCCGATGTGACTAGTCATGAAGTCACCTAGAAGTGATGTTAAATCAGTATTATACCGCTGGTTGCAAAACTGTGTGCCCTCCATGGTCATTGAATGAAAGTCTTGGTAGATGTGAGCCAATAAAATAATATTTGTGTCATGTTACAGTAGAGGGATGAATATTGGTTAAATAGCTCAATGTTTTTCCAACAGAAAAATGGAAAATCCATTAATTAAAAAAACATCATTTATGTTTGTTTTGTTTATTTATATTTTTTAATGGTTTATTTTACTATATTACTAAATATTATATTTCTAAATACTAAGTTTTCTAAAATAAAGTTAAAACACTTTTAGTTTTAGTACTTTTTTTTAATTAACAATAACAATTTCTATTGGCGGGGGGGGGGTGGGGGGGCGCG
>JANDJT010000124.1:5466186-5479063 GCA_024331685.1 Stegophilus panzeri
ATATATGTCTATAGATAGATGACGTCAATATGTTGTTATGTAAATTAGTGGGTGGGATCTAGTGGGTGGGATACGCCGATCACCACTCATTTTGATGTTGCAGGATAGTGCAATGAATCAGACGCAGATTTGTTCATACGCCATTCTGAGCTCGTTCCTATGCACCTTTGATGAATAAGTATCACTAATCATCCATTAAGGTTTATATTATAAGGATGTTTTAGCATACAATTAACCAGTGGGCAATTTCTGTCTCCTCTCTCTTTCTCTTTCTCTCTTGTGCTGTTTCTCTCCCTCAGTGACAGCAGGAGTGTGTGTTATGGTGGCTTCAGTGGCTTTGGTTTTGGTTGGAGTGTGCTGGGTGAGGTAAGACTCGCATGTGCAGTGTTCACAAACATCACACACAGCATCGTTTGTTTTCCGAGCCAAGCGTGACTGATTAGATCTGTTGGAACTGTAATTGAACAAATCAGACTGAATGAGCTGCTCACGTTGTGTTTCCTGTGACAGAATGCAGAGAGGAACTCGTCTGGCACAGAAAGTGGACTACCCAGCCTTCGGGGTGATGAGCCCCCACGTTTACGACAGTGCAGCTGTGAGTGAAAGACACACACACACACACATACATATGTGGAAAATTTGAACATATTTGTTCTTTTCATACTGTTATTTGTGTTTTAGTCTGGAGATAAAAATCTGGCCCAGAGCGCTCAGATGTTCCACTATCAGCACCAGAAACAGCAGATGTTGTCACTTAAGTGAGTAGATCTACATCATCAGGCCAGCTGCACTACCTCATATTTCATTTCTAATTCATATTCATCTAATCATATCCTTAATGGTATTTTGGCTGCTTCTGTTCTATTCTGTGCTTAAAATAAATCTTCCTCCTTCCCCGTGTATGGATAAATATGCTGTCATATGGAAATAATACACGCAGAGGTGGTGTGATACAAACCACAGTTACCACCACAGTGTGTATTTTTTTTTATATATATATATAACAGCAAGGTCAAAAGTGTGTTATTCCACGTATACCAGTATACACAGTAATTTTCCAGAAGTTACAATTTTCAATTTATTAATGGGGGGGGGGGGGGGGTTTATTTATTTTTAAATGCTTATCATTTTACCTAGAAACCGGACATCATAAACTCATCTGTCTGTCCTGAAGACTTTCTATGCTGGGAAACTGTGTCTGTTATACGAGACCTCCTTCCAAAAAAATGTTAAATAAATGTCTCCTAACATAACACTCCACATCGACGATTATACGTTTGTCTTTGTTAAATAACACCATGTTTTGTTTTGTTTTTAATTTGTTTATTATTAGTGTTTCAAGTCCCTGTGTATGAGTAGATACTATATAAATAATAATGCAGTAAATTTCAGTCCGTACAGGATTTTTTTCTGATTGTTGCAGCCAAAAATGCTTGATGTTGCTGCAGCTTTTTTTTTTTTTATTTGCTTTTTTTGCAGAAACTATTACTACTTTTACTACTATTACTAGGAACTACTTTTCTGCAAAAAAAAAAAAAAAAAAAAAATCACTAGAATTGTCAAAATTGCAATCACACAAAATTGTTTTGCACGGTCTCACAGTGATGTTTGTTTGTAAATGAGACCTTTTAGAACGTTCGATGCAAGTTATAAATTATAAAGTATGTATTGTATGTAATTATAAACTATATACCTATTTTATCATTTTGTGTGAAAGGGCTTCTATTGTCTTAATACACATAATAATAATAATAATAATAATAATAATAATAACTGATGTTCTTTGTATTCAGACAAAGAGATGAACCCAAGATCCTTGAATCAGCAGCTACCTCGGATGAGGAGAATGAGGATGGAGACTTCACTGTGTATGAATGCCCTGGACTCGCCCCGGTAAGCAGCAGTTCCCTGTTTGGTGTGTGTGTGTGGTATGTATGTGTGTGTGTGTGTGTGTAGAGATCTCTCAAGGTGGTCTAACATAGGGCACTTCCCTGCAGGTCAGAATCAAGGGTATTATGTGCCACCTACAGTGTTATATCCAATGTGTATCAGTGTTGTTTTTGTGGTGTCTGGTGTTTGAATCTCTCTCTCTCTCTCTCTCTCTCTCTCTCTCTCTCTCTCTCTCTCTCTCTTTAGACTGGCGAGATGGAGGTGAAGAACCCTCTGTTTGATGACTCCACCCTTCATCTTCATCTTGACCTGCAAAAAAGCTACAACTGAACCTGGACTGTCAATGCACGATCACATCGAAAACCCATCCACAATCTTACACCGAGGTCAAATCCCATCTGCGATCCATCACGAAGACGCCATGAAGAAGAGGAAGACGTGGGAAATTCAAGGAGGAAAGAGAAGAAGAGGATTCGGACTGCGTGGATTCGACTTCACCTAGTCAACAAGGGCAGCTCCGGGTGTTCCTAGTCGCTTTCCGTTTTTTCAGCCTTCCTCTCCATCCGTAGTTCATTTCTTGACTGTTACATTGTGTGTGTAGAAACTGGAAGCAAGTTAACATATCTGCCTAAACAAGTGATTTGCCTTTAAACATACAGAAACAGCTATGGTCCTATACACACGTGTACACTCTCCTGCATGGATTGAGCATTTCCTCTAATACTCAAACATACCTTTGGAGGAATGATACGATATGCTGGCAACGATTTGAAGCAGCTCATCTTGGTTGTATTTATTTATTTATTTATTTGTTTGTTTATTTATTTTTCCCAGCGGTAATGATTTATCTCATATTTAAATCTTTTGCACACCCGTTCCTGTTATCACTAGCCTTGCTGAAATTGTCCACTTCCAGAAGTTACCAGCGTACCATGGCCTTTACAGTATATGCACGCATCAGTATAAAACATGGGGTGCATGTCAGCTCCTGTTTTCCACACCACTCTCTCTCTCTCACATGGTAAAACTGAGGTTCTAGTATCCGATTTCACCCGGGATTCTTAACTGGAAGCCTTCCTTTAGCAGAAAGGCTTTATACTTTGCACGTTCATGATTTATCTGTGCCCTCCAAGCGCTAGGAGGGGTTTATTGGAACCAGCTCTGGGTTCATATCAAAGTTTCTTATATTCAGTTATGCAAAAAAGCATATGAGCAGCACGGTGGCGGAGCGTGTAGCGTTGCCGCTTCATGGTCCCTGGTTTGATCCTGAGCTTGGGTTGCTGTGTGGAGTTTCAAATGTTCTCTCTGTGAGTTTCCTCCGGTTAACGCCCACCTCCAAAAAACATGGCTTTATTGGCATGGATTGCCTATACTAAATTACCCTTAGGTGTGAAGGTGTGTTGCGATGTACTGACGTCCCATCCGGGGTGTATTCCCGCCTTGCACCCAGTGTTCTGGTGATAGGGTCTGGATCCACTACTACCCTAATCAGAATAAAGCATGCTCTGAAGATGGATGAATGAATGAATGAAAAATCCACACGATTCCGTTTACTTGGTTAAATTAATCAGTGGTGGTACAATCATCAGGGCTCTGGATTACTGATCAGAAGGTTGTGAGCTTGAATCACTGTTGGGCCTTGAGTTGCTTGGGACAAAAAGCACCTGCCAAGTGTATAAATGGAAATGTTTTGAGCAAATGATGGGTTCCTGAGTGGTGGTGCAACAGAAAAGTGTCAAGAGATCATGAGATTCAAATCCAGAACAGGAGTTTGAAATCCAGGTTCGAATCCCAAGGATACCACAACTATCCAGAGAGCAAAATCGGCCATGATCTCTAGGTCGAATGGCATACGCTGTTTCTCTCCCCTGTCAATCACAGCAACGCTAGCCAATCATGGGTATCTGTGAGCGCATGAGCTTTTCTCCAAATGGCTGACACTGCCCTGTGACGCAGCATTTACAGTCTTGGAAAAGAAGTGAACGTTCCCCGATCACCACTGGAGATTCTTTACGCATATGATCCCAGAGCTCAGGTCCAATATCGGGCCACTACTCAGCCATCGGATCTGCCTTTTTATTTCTACGATATTGTGAATACTGTGCAAAGGAAACTGAACTTAAACATATCAAAAACACCACGTTGGATTTCAAGAGCTAGATTGTAAAATACAACCGGCTGTCCACTCACACGACACGTGATTTACTGTATGTACCGAAAAGCCACACTATATGATTTCTAGACGTCATGATGTTCCTTTCTACCAAAGTAGAGTCAGTGATGGTATTTTCTAAAACTCTAGTCGTGGTTTTAATATTTTCATAATTGTGCACATATGAATAAGCCTAAATGATATAATGTAGCCTTTGTATAGTCTGTATTGGTCTTACTATGCATGAGCCGAAGCTATGGAATGATCAAGGGAGTGTCCGTATGCGTTTTCAGCATTGCTTCATGACCCTACGCGTACTTACGTGCCCTGCTGAAATGTACCATTTGAGTTGTGGTCCAAACAAATCTGAGAAAACTGACACAGCAAACTGTGAAAATTGGCAATCGTGCGGTGAATGTGAGCTGACTGCTGCTCGTCCTTACGATCTGTGATGTGCCCTGTTGTATATACTGTAACTGCAGCTGTGTATAGAGAAGACTTGAGGCCTGCCTGCTCAGTTTGCTGTATTTGTACAAACCCCTGTCATCGCTGCAGTAGATCTCGCATTGCGCCTGGCGATTTGACGGTGTTGCTCGGTTGAAGTATTCGCCCTTTGCTGCTGGTTCTCAGGAAAACTGCCAACAGTAGCAAGACCTTCATTAATCTGTATCCTGTCCTATTCGTAAATAAACCCCATGACGGTTTTTTGGAGCAGATTTCCCTCAGCACATCTACGTGCTTCAGTATGTAGACTGTCATTTTTAATCTTGCGGATAAAGAAAGGAAAAGTGATCCACCCTTCTTTTAAAGAAGCCTTTTTAAACATGTCACCTGGAAGTCTCGGTAGAAGCTGTTCTCAGTGATTTTTCCACTTTAGTAAAGGATACAGAATAGCTCTAAATATAAAAACAAAACCAACAAAAAAAAAACCTACTTCCCAACAACTCCAGCCTTCCCTCTGTCATCTAATCAGTAGGCTGATAGACATTACGGAAAGCTGCATAACATAAATTCCTTCCCGTACACGTCTCGCTGTGTATGTTGGTCTTGAATAACTCTTTTTCACCTAATGAAATTGTTTATCATGCATGTAAAGATAGGATATTATATAAAGAGGGGAAATAAATATTTATATTATATCAAACTCTTGTGACATTGTGTATTTTTTTAAAACTAAATCTTGGTGCCTGGAACATTCACATAGGTAGGTGTGTGTGTGTGTGTGTGTGTGTGTGTGTGTTAACGATGAGATTTGTGATGTGGCTAAAATAACAACGGCCTACCTTTACTAACCTGATGGCAAGAAACGCGTTAAAATACGCAGCCTCTTGTGCCAAGAGTAAATTGTCATGCATTTATGAGATGTACGGAAAGACTACTGACTACTTCACTACTGAAGCTTAATAAAGAGCAAGGTGGACTACTGCAGCTTTACAGATTATAGAGTATAATAAACAGCTGATGTAATCATTTTATTTATTTTGAAATGTAAACTCACTACTGCCATCTGCTGACCAAAAGGAACAAACCACTGCCAACTTGCTTAGGAGTAAGAATCTTAAACCAGATCCTGGTCTGATCTACTAAATGAACATGTTATAATGTTCTTTTTAAATGTACAGGACATGTGTAGATTATATTTGAGATTTTTAGATTGGTGGGTTTTTTTTTTTTTTGTCCCTAGAATAACTTGAATCCCCTGTACACAGGATGTCTGTTGTACAGACACTCTCTATTCAGCACACTCTTCTCCTGTTCACGAACACTCACTAGCTACAAAGGCCCTGAATTTAATCACGATTGGCATGATCGGTTTAGTATGTGTTCTGTGAAGAATAAAACACTTCATGATGTGCTGTTATGTAAGCAATATTGCACGATGTACTGAATATCGGTACGGCTGCGATTCGCCACAGACACGAGGTCGTAGCTAATCACAGCTGTGCACAGTCAGAACTGCATGATTGCGAGCACGATATTGCTTTTATACAACAGTTCTATGAAAAATAAATTTATATCGAGTAGGTGACATTCAGGACATGATATGACTAAATGTGCTTGCAATATAGATTTTTATTAAACCAATTAAAAATGCTGGTTTTTCATATTTTTGCAGTCAGGCCCCCAAACCCAACGCACACCATCCCATCCCATCTTCTATTACTACACCACTGTATGCTATAGAAGAAACTGACTGAGTGCTTTTCAAGTACTTTTTTATAATTGAGTAATTAAAGCACCTCGTATAGATATTACATAAACAGGTCATAGAGAAAAATGTAAGGTGATGATGTTTGATTTCAATAAACAACTAGAGAACCTCAAAGAATATTAATTCTCATTCCTAACATTTCATAGATTATAAGATAAATAAAGATGTTTTACTGAACCAGTAATATACGTGGAGAAATGCCACAAATTCAGAATTACCTTTCTGACATCCATTTTTCCCACTTGGTTATGTGGTGTGGACTCAAAGCCTCTTCCAAAAGTGTAATATTGTTATCAGGCAGAGCCAGAATTTTTTTTTTTTTAATGCTTGCTAAAGCCTTCCTAATTATTAACTGCTTTCAAACAAAGACTCAGCAGTGGACATTAGCACATATTGATTACTTGAATGTTGACATCACATCAGCATTTTCCAATTCTGAACCTGGGACATCATTGCACCACTCAGTTTACTTTCCTTGTTCTAACAAACCGGTTATATAAGCAAACCCTAAAATACAGTTTTATTTGAACACACAGAGTACAGTAAGGCATGCACTTCTAGAAATCTACCAGGTTTTAAGGATTATTTATCAAAACAACTTGAATGTTTTAAGAAGATGACGGTCATTTTACTTGTCAGCATCTGCATGTAAACAAGACAACAGAGAACAAAAGAGCAGACTAGGGAGCAGAAGAGAAGAGAAAGTGTGTGTAGAGAGAGAGTTTCCATCTTCGCCCATTATCTTCCAGGACTGAGCTGATAAATAAGTGAGCGGTTGTTGTGTCCGCATTCAGACCACTACAGTGTATCACGAGACTCACGACCTCATTATACGTGATATAAACTAATTATTAAAACTACATTCATCCATTAACATTTAACAGTAACGGAAGAACGCCACCGAACGTAGCGAAGTAAGAGTACATTTCTGTGGTTAAAAATGAACTTGAGTAAGAGTATATGTGTGGCCAGTTAAACCGACTCTTAAAAGTACTTTTTTCCCCCCCAAAAAAGTTACTCAAGTAAATGTAACGAAGTATATATTACTACCCACCTCTGAATGTAGTCAAGTATTGAAATACCAAAATAACCAATGGACTGGTCACCCAGGTATACTGTACACACTTACATGACATTCAAAATATTTGATTTAATTTATTTTTTCTTCTTTCTTTAAAAAAAAAAAATCTTTCCAATTTGTCAAAACACAACATGAAATAACTGATTATGTAAATACATGGATATCACATAGCCTACAGTATTATTGCAGGAGGCAATACATGAAACCTATATACGTAGATTTTATTAAACCAATGAGAAAGCTTCAGTTTATGTACATGGTTTTTCATATTTTTACAGTCAATGTACACTACCCCATCCAATCCCATCCCATCCAATCTCATCCCATCCAATCTCATCCCATCCCTAGCCCCTCTTCTATCACTACACAACTGTAAGCTATATCAGAAACCTAACTGCAGAGATACATTTTTGTTTATTACTGACGGACCTCAGAATTTGCTGGATTGACAATTTTCCCCATAAATAGGACATTGTTTGTTTTTTGGTCAACGATAAAGATCATAAATGGCCGATCGAATTTCAGCGGTTCGATTATTCTTGCAGAAAGGGGCATGATGCCTATTCCAGTCACTGCTGTTGCTTCGGCTCCGGCTTCATCCACATCTAGAGTGGCTTTATGTACAGCCTGAGGACAAAAGAAGGACAAATCTCCAATTAATTAATATATAATGAAATAATCTCTCCATATGCATTGTAGTCAGCCTAATCTTTAAATTTCTTAGCTGTTTGTCCGTATCTAGCTAAAACTGACGGTGACTAATTACATTCATGCAATGGATTTAGATTCAATAAAAACATCAGTGATGTACAAAACCTGAATTAATGCAACATGAACATTGAGAACAAGCACATCGGTCACCATTTTGTACAAGTAGTTTTCTTACCTCAGAAACGAACAAGTTTTGGTCAGAAATCCCAGAGAAGTTAGCTTTAGCTGTAAACATATCCTTAAATCCCATTTCAGACAGAATGCTGATCAGGAAATATGATGTTTTTAGAGACAGTTTAGGGAGGAAGATGCCATACTTACTGGAGAAAGAGAAATGCAGGGGTAGTTAATAAACAAGTTTTCAAGGTGACATACAATTAAATTAGTTTAGGAGTTAGATAATGATCCTTTGGAAACATTTTGTTTTTTGTGTGTGTATTTCTAAATCGTTCATTAATTCGCTTCTCTACATTATTTAAAATCAAATCAAAATAAAAATAAAGCCAGAATACAAGTAGCATAATAACTACAACTGATTGAGTGCGTTTCAAGTACTTTTTTATAATTGAGTAATTAAAGCACCTCGTGTAGATATTACATAAACAGGTCATATAGCAAAATGTAAGGTGATGATGTTTGTCTTCAATAAACAACTACAGAACCTCAAAGAATATTAATTCTCATTCCCAAAGAAGTATTATTGTGCTCTACATACAGTATGACGATGAATGAAAGTCAGGATTCATATTATTACATTCAGAAACGAAGAAAATACCGTGAATCAATTCCATTATGGTTTGCCTTAAGATAGTTGCAATAAACTTATTTATTGTTTAATAGGTCTAAGAGTCACTCTAAACATTTTATAGATTATAAGATAAATAAAGATGTTTTACTGAACCAGTAGTATACGTGGAAAAATGCCACAAATTCAGAATTACCTTTCTGACATCCATTTTTCCCACTTGGTTATGTGGTGTGGACTCAAAGCCTCTTCCAAAAGTGTAATATTTTTATCAGGCAGAGCCAGAATCATGGAGAATGAATCGTTGTATTTCAAACGAAGGACTCTGACAGACAGTTGATGATCATAATAGCTGTAAAAATCACCCTTCACAAACATCATCTGAACTGGAACGGTCGTTTCTTCATCCACATGGAATTGATCTTCTCTGGTATTTATGGGGTTAAATGGGACGGACCATTTACCTTGAGGGGGAAAAAAAATGCTCTATGGTTATTGAAAACAGAAGCAACGCCCATGGAGAGACCACGACATAATGAAATGAGCTTACCCTTAAAATATATATAGCTGAGCAGATACATGATGGTACTTGGATCCAGGTTTTCAATAAACTTGCTGATTTTGCCGTGCGTCTTTTCACTGACATATTTGTTGATTTGATTAGAGGTCTCTGTGGTCTTCGTAAAATCGACAGAGAAGCCATCGGAAAGATAGAAATGCTTAAGTTTCTCCAGAAATTCCGGATGAGGTTTAAAGGTGTCATGGACATAGACAGCAGTGCCCACATTCAGATCTACCCCTGTCCTGTGATTGAGGTTTTCGAGGAGATCGAGGAAGGCTTGGTGAATCTCCTCGTTGGTGAAGACAGAACTGTTGAATCCGAGGCCACTGAGAAGCTGTTGATGAGTCTCACCACCTGCTCCTAAAGACAGTGCAGCCAGTGCCGTGGACACACTCAGTGGAGAGAAGAACACGTTCTGGGACTGAGCACCAGACACAATGCTTGTGTACAGGCGGAAAGCAAAATCGTTGTTCAGCTTGTTCAGTGCTTTTATGCGGTTTTCATGGTCATCAGAGTCGGAATGTTGTTCTGGACTTCCGTGTACACTGGTGTAAATGAACACCAAGGAAAAGCAACACCACAAACACAGGACACTTTGTGCCATGGCACTTCTAAAAGGATTAAAAAAAACCAACCAAACAAACAAAAAAACACAAGTCTTATGGCATAAGAAATCTTATGGACAATGAGTGAGTGATTAAAGAATGATTAGCAAGCTTTACAAAGTAATTGAGCTTCCTAATCTTTTGCATGGGCTTTGAACTCTCCCTCTTTTGTTTTTTTTGGGGGGAAGTTTCTATGGTAGGTCACTTCACACTGCAAGATTCATGCTGTTCATGTTCAAGACAGCTACAACTTCACAAATTCTCTTAACTGGTCAATGATGACAGAATGTTTTGAGTGAAGTGTGCTCATCCTGGTTGGCAAGCATTAGAACGTCCTAAAAGATTTCTATGATTCTGTGATCTCCATACTTTCAACAAACAAGTTCATAATTTCCTCCAAAAGACCAAAAAGTCACTCCCGTAGTGTTTGATTGACAGACATAGCTCACTGACATTGAAAATACAAAATCAAATAAGATGGCAAAGGTCCACCTTTTTTGGCCAAGTTGGAATATGAGGATGAGAAAGTGCAATCAGAAATGAGATGATTACTACTAATTCTTTATTATATGGCAAAATCAGACCAGTTTAACCCTTAAATGCATGCATGTTTCATCAATCATTATTACATATTCGAGTCGTTAGCAACCCGGAGTCTATATCTAACGCAGATGGTTCTCTAAACGGCCCCAATAGTATAAAACTGTCCTAATATTTTATTAACAATTACAAAATGATGTTTCGTTATATTTATTATATTTCGTTATATTTAGACATTTCATTTGTCAATAAACATATAAAAATTAATACGCCATTAAAATTATGCACTTGTAATTCACGCACTAAAACAGTGAAAATAAAATGTCAGATGGACTTTGCATTTTAATTTTGACAGCTATTGAACGATATTTGTTTATCTATCCATCCGTTTTCCATACCGCTTATCCTACACAGGGTCACAGAGGAGCTCGAAGCCTATCCCAGGGACCTCAGGGCACACGGCGGGGGACACCATGGCCAACCCATCACAGAGCCCAATCGCACACACATTCACACACCGCTGACAATTTGGAAATGCCAATCAGCTTACAACTCATGTCTTTGGGCTGGTGGAGGAAACCGGAGTACCCGGAGGAAACCCCCAAAGTGAACATACAAACTCGCGCATATACAGGGTGAAGGCGGGATTCGAACCCCCAACCCACACGATATTTGTTCATAAAAATTAAATTGTACATATACATATACACACACACACACACACACACACACACATATATATATATATATATTGCAAGTGAATGTGAATTATGTCAGAAATTTTGCACAGACACACATGGGAATTTGGGCAATTGCAAATACACACTTACATTTGAATTTGAATAAAGTCTCATGCTCTCATTTTCATATTGCAAAAACATTGAGTGCAGTTTAAAAAAAAAAATGAATAAAAAATTTAAAACTCACCCAACTGTAACCACCTTCTGCAGTCTCGTAGCGGTGTCAAAGATGTGCAAGCGCTGCTCTTCATTAAATGTGCATAGACACCAACCTTCACCCTGTTTATTTTATATTTATCCTAAATCCTTCCTAATCAATGGTCCCTCAGTGGTGGAGTGAACTTCCAACCTCAATCTGGACAAACAGAATCTGTCACTATCTTCAAAAAACAGCTACAGACCCACCTCTTCCGTGAACACCTAATTAACCCCTAAAATGCCAACCCCACATTATCCAAAACAAACAAACAAAAAACCCTACTCTGGCTCTTACACCTCTACTCTGAGTACTTTGCTTTTCTAGAACTCAGTTAAAGATCTTGTACGGTAGCACTACTTGTATTGTTCTCCGCTTGATATATCGCTTTGTTTGTATTTCCTCATTTGTAAGTCGCTTTGGATAAAAGCGTCCGCTAAATGAATAAATATAAATGTAATCATTAACTCCTATCAAACAGACACTTGGCAGTAGAAACAAGCACATATTGATTACATGAGTTCACATCAGTATTTTCCAGTTCTGAACCCGGGTTATCGTTGCACCACTCAGTTTACTTTCCTTGCTCGAACACACTTGTTGTATTAGCAAATTCTAAAATATGGTTTTTATTTATTTATTTTGAACACACATAGATTATAGCAGGCTTTAAGAATCATTTAGCAAAACAACTTTAATGTTTTGATAAAACGGTGGTCATTTTACTTCACTGTAATTGCTCTTCCACATATTTCCTAACAGACTTCTCAAGCCTGAAGAGAACACCAGTTCTGTCCTTGTGGTGTAGGACTAAGTTAGAAATGATATTATCTTTGTCCGCTGCTGTCCTATGACCAAGGATAGAAATAGGCGCGGTCGAAGGTTAAATGTGCTTTAACGTTATCTGACTCCAATATTCAATTAAAGATCTGACTCCAATTTATAATAATTGTTAACTTTAATGATCTGAATCTAATTTACTAGGTTAACTTTATGTAACTCATTCAAAACAATTACCTTTTAGTTACTGCAGGCAGAGCCCTTTCCTATTTACTCGTGAGAAGTCTGTTTGAAATGTGTCTAACATACTATTACTCTAATCAGCATTGCTCATTAACCTTTGAACATTCATGTTACACACTACCTTTCGATAAGAACTGCTGAGTACTTTATAAATAACATAATTATATATATATATATATATATATGTCAGTGGACAGTCGCTAGCATACAGTAGGATGCGGATGGTATTGAATAAAAGTCATTGTATAATGGATACGTTTTATACACCTGAGCCTCTTTGAAATGTATAATGACCAGAGTACCAAATGTACTTTGTGACAGGATGGACCCCTAGTTGTGAAACACATTTACATGGACAGCAGTAATCTAATTATTGACCTTATTCTGAATAAGACAATATTGTGATTAAGGTGTTTACAT
>JANDJT010000124.1:5518387-5570781 GCA_024331685.1 Stegophilus panzeri
ATATAATATAATAATAACTGGTCTGAGTACAGTAATGTTGACTGTAAACATTTATTTTTACAAGAAAGCATTTGAAAGAGCCATCATTTAAAAAAAAATAAATAGAAACATATATAAGATATAAACGAGAGTACTTTAAAATGGTCAATACTTGATGAAATAAGCCTTGAGGCAAATCCGTGGGAACATACACTGGAGCTGAAGTTACACTGTTTACAACTGCTATCAGATGCCTTGTAAACACTAATAAAGATAAATTTGAAAGCAGTGTTTTACAACGTACAAAAAACCCCCAACATTGTTCACACCACAGGAGAGGTGTAGGACGTTCACACTATTTCTGCCAAGCGGGTTGATGTGTTGCATACCAGCTAAATGTCTACACTAAGTGACAGTAATGGCATTGCGCATGCAAAGGTCAGTGGTATGGCACTGAACACAAAGTAATAACTCTTGCATGCAGGACAGCTATGTTTATATTGCACACAGATCTGGTTAATTTTAAAAGAGTGACAAAAAGGGACATTGCTGCAGTCATATTAACTCGCTATTCAGTCATATTAACTCATCATATTAACCCTATTTTAGAACGTGTTGGAGCTGGGATCATGCCACCATCATGATGATGATCAATGTCGGTGTTTTCAAAAAAACAACGATTTCTCTCATTCACACCACAATTTACAGCCGCTGTAGGCATTGCATAAACAGACTAAAGTATTTCAGACCAGATGAAGCCAAATCTAAAGTCAGTGCTTGCTTTAATCCTAGGTTTGGCAGATGCTTCTTCATCACAAGTTAAAAAAAAAGAAAGAAAAAGAAAAGAGGATGTATGTTAAGACAATTGTGAAAAAAAAATACAATGAAAACAGTGATATGCATATCCAACAGTGATGGTCAATAAATATTTGGACATTAATAAAATGCATTGTTATTTGATCTGTCTACCACAGTACATTGGAGCTAAAATGAATGAATATGACCTCAAAGTGTATGACCACTGTCAGCTTTAATTTGAGGATATTTACATCCCAATCGGGTAAACAGTATAAGAATTACAGCACTTTTTATATATGCCTCAACCCTCCTTTTAAGGGACCAAATGTAATTAGTCAAACGAACATAACCATAAATTCAGTTGACATTTTTAATACTTTGACTGCAAAGGACTTGCAGACAACCGAGACTCCCTGAAGTCTGGAACCCAAAGACATCACTAGACCTCAAGGTTTCTTCCCAGATGCTCAGGTAAAAATGCATGCTCATTTATTTCATTTCAGCTCCAATAACCTGTGGTAGACATTTGAAATAACAATAATTTCGTCAATGTCCAAATATTTATGGACCTGACTATATGTATATACAAGTACTGTCTAATAATTTTGTATGTCAGCCTTTGCCTTTATAATCGCCTCTAATGCCTTTCATATTTTCTGTGCAGATTTTCATCTTTTTGGAATTTTATTTCTTTGGTAGATACAGGGTAACTGTCAAGGATTTGTAGAAGCGGCAGATGCAAATGCAGACTAAGTTTATTAATTGACAAAACACAAACAATACAGACAACGTAAAGCTTAGACACATAGGCATGAATTATGATCTCAAGACAAAACATAAGTAGTCTAGAAGGTACAACCTGACAATAAACACCAACGAAAGACAAAAGCTAGACAGTGGTAACTGGTCTGCATTTATATAGCGCCTTTTAACCTTAGCTTTACACTGTTTCTCATTCACCCATTCTCACACAGACACTCGCACACCTGCAAGGCATTAGCCTGCCATCGGAATCAACTTGGGGTTCAGTGTCTTGCCCAAGGACACCAGCATGTGGAGTCATGTGGGCCGGGGATCGACCCGCCAACCCTGTGATTAGTGGACAACCCGCCCTACCACCTTGTACTCATGTGCCGTATTTGGCGTAACCATGACAGTAACATCCATCCATCCATTTTATGTATTGCTTATCCTACACAATGTCACGGGAAGCCTGGAGCCTATCCCAGGGGTCTCGGGGCACAAGGTGCCAACCCATCGCAGGGCACCATTTGCACACACACACATACACCCATTCACACACCACAGACAATTTTAGAGATGCCAGTCAGCCTACAACGCATGGGGAGAACATTCAAAAGGGAACGAGGCTAAGCCATCATGCCCCCATGACAATAACATAGAAATACGTTTTCTTTTTTTGAGGAGGAGCACAAACTTTTCCAATCAGTTGTATATGATGAAATAATATAAATGAATGCAATAGACTAAATGCTGGTCTTTAAGCCTGGTTTTGTCCAAAGAAGACACAAGTCAGAAGTCATGGTTTCAAAGTTTGCCTTGCATCAGCAGCCATAAAACTGTAATTAGTGTAGGAGGCTGACTCTAGAGGAAAGAATTTAAACTCTTTTATGTGGCATCCCCCAAAATCCGTCACATTCCACTGGACTGACTTTACTTCTATGGTCACTCTCCGGTCCCATGGACTATCTTGTGGTATATGTTGAGAAATGGAGAGACACAAACCCACTGGTACTGATGAAGTGTGTTGTACAGCAACCTCCGGTGAATAATCATGCTCTGTAAATCAGTTACATCATGGTGGTGTGGGATGGTGGTGAAACCTCAGCGATTAATGAAAGACTTTGTAATCTGGCCACACTGTTCATCAAGAACAAACAAAGCAGTGAGAGTAGACATGCTTAACATTCTGAACAATTTATTTATTTTATTTTTACCACGTTTCATAGTTTCATTTTAGCAAACTAATATAAGATTAAATTGGACTTTAAGTATGTCCATAATAACAAAGAGATACAGTAGATTCTTGCGTTGCCTTATATATATTTTTTCTGCCGTATCATATACACTCATAGTACTGACATGAGAGATTTGGCTTTTATGCGATTATATTACATCTGTTCCTGTAAGAATCATTAAGAAGCAATGCGTCTTGGATCCTCTGAAAGTAACTTTGGCTGCATTTTCTGCTGTCTCATGTGGGTCCACTTTTATGGATCCACATGTTCTATTAAACCAGGCTCCCATAGAATGAGCCTAACTGGAGTGGATGGAAAAAATGTTAAACATAGGAACCAATAGCATGGTTTGAACCTTTCACTGAGTCACACAAGCCTAGTGAGTGGAACGTCCCTGCTTCTGACTGCAGTTTGTCTCTGCACTAGGGGCCAAAATCAACTACCAAAGCTGTTTTTTCCAGGTATTTTTGTGAAATGATATATCTCACACATGATTACATAAATCCTCAGTAATAGACATCTAACAAGACCATACAGAGGATCACTGTAGTCACTGTAGCAACCATAGCAAAACATTGGAAGCATGACAGTTATTATTTTCCCTGCATTCTGAAAAAAACAAATTCTAGATATTCATCTCTTTTATTCTTCAAAATCTGGCTTCATAACTGTCAAGTCTTCAGACTAGCTGTGAGTAAAAACTAGCCAATCCCAGTGTTCCTGAGATTCACTGTGACTGAATGAATGGAGGAAGGAAGGAAGGAAGTAATGAATAAAAGAAAAAGTTCTTCTGCATATTTAGTGCTATAACAAACAGTACACAATGGTTGTACAAAAAAAGGTTCTGTAAAATACTGTAAAATACATTTCATGGACCACTCAGTAGATTTATTTTATGAACATAACCCACCTATTCAATACAAGGTTTATTATATAAATGTGTACAATAATATTTTTTCTTTTTTTTTTCCCAATTTTTTTTTTTTTATATCTGTAGAGTTTTTGTTCCTGAACTTTCCACTGATTTGAGTCCATTGAGGTTTTTTTCTTTTGAGTTACAGAGGTTTGGATTAAACCTATTCAATTCAAGGGGCTAGATTAATAACTATAAGAACTCAATAATAAATGTAATAACTTTGATAATGGTGGGTTGTGATTTCCACCGCTGTAGCTAAACAAAACCCAGTGCTTCATGCCTCACCTGGCTGTGCTTTATGGAACCCTGGGAGTAGACCCCACTCTGAGAACCACTGTCTAAGGATATTTAGTTGAGATATTTTAGAGGTTCTGTCCTCTCTAGGGTTCCCTCCCTAGGAGCAGGAGTCACACCTGATTCCGCCTGTTTAATCAGTTGATCTTGGCTTTCAGTAGACTCAGGTGTGGGTTCAGCTTGGTTGGAATGAAAACCTGCACCC
The DNA here is from genome assembly GCA_024331685.1 of Stegophilus panzeri. Taxonomy (NCBI): domain Eukaryota; kingdom Metazoa; phylum Chordata; class Actinopteri; order Siluriformes; family Trichomycteridae; genus Stegophilus; species Stegophilus panzeri. The sequence continues at coordinate 5,522,559 of JANDJT010000124.1, forward strand.
ACACCGGCCCTTTCCGGATAAGATTGGACACCCCTGACCTAGAGGAACAAACTGAAGAACCTACAAGACGCGTCTACAGCATAAGCACTAAATGTGATTAATCAGAAGTTAGCTGCAGTTCCCCAGAACAGTCAAACAGACCAGAGAGAAATGACCCAATATATTAAACAAACCAAACGAGGCAGATGTTATCCACTGAGAGTTCAGTAGGACGTTTAACTGGTATTGGCTCACTAAAAGGAACTGGTGGGTGGTGAAATTGTTCCTGGAGAGAGCAGGGTCTGGTAGGATTGCTTAATATCAGACCATGGGAGGTGAATTAATTGCTGGCGTGATTTTAAGCCACACAGGGTTGTAGCACTTATAGCATACTACGGATATATAATTTCACATTGCATTCTATGTTGCTTTATTAAAAACAGTGGATAAGTTTCATATATCATTCAGTCATCTTCATTAATCACTTTATCCTGGTCAGGGTTGCAGAGTCTATCCCAGAAACTTTGGGTGCAAGGTGGGAGAATTCACCCCGGATGTGACACCAATCCACTGCAGGAAACTGGAAAACCTGGAGGAAACCGGAAACCCACATGGACACTGGGAGAACATGCAAGACAGGCAGTAACCTGAGCTCCGGATCTCAGGATCAAACTTCAGACCCTCGAGCGGTGAGGCAGCAACACTACCTGCTGTGCCACAGTACCACCACTCATTAATAAAACATCTGGCTTCATCCACTGTATGACCAGACCTCACTGACACCAGTGATTGATTCAACTTCAAAGCAAGCAGAACTGTGCTTCCTTTCTTATTCCTCCATGGCTGGGTCTTGAGTCAGACAGCACAGACTTTATGACTCATTAAATAAAAAAGACACCTTGCTCCTTCCATGAAGGAACATTTATAAAAACGATGAGTCCAGAATACGGATAAGTAGAAAATCTGTATGTGTTTAGAGTAATTCCATCAAAGGGGAGGAAATAGCTCACTTTTTGACATTTACTCCTGTCTAGTGTTGCCTACAGTGTGATGTGCCAAACACTACAACAAATCTCATATGATTTACTTAAGGAAAGGCATAATTTGCAAGGAAAAAAAAAAACCCTAGCATGCTTACATGGTGGAAAGTCAAATAGGACGGTGGTATATTTGAAGTCTTCGTTGAGGATGTGTGGCTTGGACACTTGCGAGAAAATGATATAGAAGTCTTGCTTCTCTGCTTTGTGTCTGGATGAATCTTAGACACTACGTTTGCACTGGATCTAACTTCTTTATATCAAATAATGTGTTTAAGGGGTAGTAGGGGTATCTATTTGGATTTAACCCTAAAATGGGCTTGGCCTAAAGTGGAAACCCAGAGATAGAAATGCCAGCACTGTATGTGAATTCAACCTTATTACTACATTTTAGAATTGGTTTCAACTAGACATATAGGCAGGACTGTTTTTTTTTTTTTGTACCTGTCCATGATCATTTCAAAAAATATAGTTGGGTCTACTAATAAACTAGTAGCCTAATTTAAACCACTCTGACCAGGCAATTACTATGTACTGTAAATACATCACACAGGGCCACAAGGTCATGTTCATGAACTTTGCTTGTCCTGCAAGCTTCAGATCTGACTGCTCGCTCACACACATGAAAATAAAAACCTCCCACTCATGTGACTTCTAATTAATACGTAGGATTTACAGTCGTGATGCTCAATCCTAATAACGTATTCATATTCAGTTGCATCCGTACATACCACTGTAAGTACATTTTATACTTTTGTACTCAATATTACTTTATCTGGAAATAGTATGTGACTTGACTATTTGATAGGATTCTTTTGATTTTATTTGGTAGAAAGAACAAAGTTTAGATCTGAATCGATTTCCAGTTTGTACCTCTGGGGTTATGGAATGAAATGTGTGCCAAAAGTATTGAAATGAACAAAATATACAACGAGAAAGAAGAAAAACACTCTGAGATCGAAAACAGTGTACTCCGTGGCACAAATTTAACCTGGTCTTCGAAGCTTTCGAAGCTTCCTTTTTGCTAATCATGGTATATGAATGCGCTGCCGGTTGAATTGTATATTTTACATTCAATACTTTTTGCACAAATTTAATTCCATATGGGGGGGCCTGAAAGTTGCTATGTTGAACACAACAACAAAAGGGTTTTATCTTTTGAAAAAGTTCCAAGGTTTTTTTTTGTTTGTTTGCTTGTTTGTTTGTTTTTTGCATACATGATAAAATAAAAGCAGTTTTTGGGAAAGCGAACTGTCTTTAAGGGCTGTTAAGGGCTCTCGGCTTTCACTGAAGCCTCTGAGTAGAACCCCTTTAACGAGATAAGAACTTAACCGTTTTTTTAAAGAGTATCTGATAACCAACACTTCTCTAAAACCACTTCACATGATGCATGGTGTTTCAGGAATGATTTAAGACGAACCTAAACAAGCGCTCCTGCACAAGAGGGAGTGTTTGAATGTATTACGGCCCCTTACACAAAAGTCACATGAACTTGTACATTTTACACAAGTAGTTTATAGACACGTCACTCGGTGTGTTTCACACATTTCTCACATGTACTGGATTTTTCACATCTAGTGCATGTGCTTTTATTTTCACATGTGATTGTAACACGTGATTTATTGATTATTTATTTGCTAAAATGAATAATTCTATTTCAGATGATTGTTTTTTTACATTTTACTTTGGATTAATTTCATGCTGAAATGCACTTTCTCATGTTTTTCATGCTGATCACATATTATTCACATCATTACATGTGGAAAAATGTTATGATCACATGTGAAATGTATAGAAATTTTCCATAAGTCTGGCTGCAGTGTTGGTTCATTATAGACTACAGAACCATTAATGGTTCTTTGGTTTGTTCCTCTAGAAGGTTCCAGATTCCAGAAATCATTACTTTTACACAGAGACAAACACAGAAATGATGTAAACAAGCACTTTTCACAAGTAATCGTAGAAACTGCCAAATAAAAAATATAGAAATGTGTCTTGTGGTTTAGTTGTGAGAGTTGTGTATTCCAGTGATGTTGACAAACCACATTAAATATCATTTCGACATGTTTAGCTTTATTAGCATGAAAACATTTACCACAAAACCTAAATCATTCCTCAGACATTCTTCCAGAACAGTGAAAAGTTCACCCAGGCCACTGAGTGCTTTATGGATGTTCTCATTACAGCCTTTCAGAGATCTATCGACTGTATAAAGCTCATTTTCTTTCAATAAGTAAAGGTCTGAAGAAAAACCTTTCAATGGCTTGAACATTGCTCAACCAACCGCTGATTTCAGTCCCTGAGTTGTTCGAGTAGTCTTTCAAGCTCATAAAAATCAACTCTTCATCTGAGCCCGCTTGGAAACCGTCCTTGTGCTCCACTGCGTCTATAATAAACCCATTATTCTGTGGTTCTTTCGTGGTTTTTTAACCTCGAAAACATTTCTCTTTTTGAACGTTCTGGATCCTTTAGATGTGGAGGAGTGTATGTCTTTCAGCTGCCTCGACACGCAGGCTTTATTTTCCTTTCTCGATGCAGCGGTTCCTCCGAGTTATGAGGGCCTCTCGTAACTAGCCGTGTTTTTCTTGTCAGCGGCTACTGTTTTCGTTCGAGGGTCTACGTTCTTGCTGATCGAGCATTTTGGACACACATGGCGCTAAATGAAGCTTCTGTATTCCACATTTGCAGCTTTCACATGTGTGCCCTGGAAGATGTGAGGAAACCAACAGCCGAGGAAGGGGTGACGCTTGCCTTTCATTAGGGAATGTCTTAAACGCAAGGTTTATGATGGGCCCACTTCACACTCACACTGCGAAGAGCAGACTGCCACACAGATGTTCGTGCTTTGTCGCAAATCACAGTCGGGCGATCTAGACATAGTGCGGCGTTTGTGATGTTTTATGGGTGAAATCGCAGAGTAGCATATGCTGTCTCAGTGGCTGGGCTGTCCTTCATCAGAAAAAAAAGCTTACGGTTAAAGCCCAACATATGTCTCGGGTTTAGAGGCAGTTGACAAGGTAATGAAAAACATGACAAAGTAGCAAAGTGGGTCAGCGAATGAATAACAAGCACACCTTTTTTTATTTCGAACAAAGAGAAATTATAGGTTCTGCCATGGTTCTGAAGATATGCCAGAAAATAATAAAGAGACGTACAGAAAGGTCCTTGTCTGAGGAGACGGAAAAGGGCAAAAATAGAGAAACATGACCCACAGGATGAATGGAAAGCATGGCATGTTTAGTATCTGGGTTTTATATGTGTGATTACAGCTATCTTTTAAGATTATTACATGTCACACTGTACAACATGATCCCAATAAAATCTTCTGTTAAAGATAAAAATGTATCCGAATTCTGTAATAGACTCTGCGTTAACATGTTCCCCATGGCAGATTATACAATGAAAAGCCTCTAACAATAGACGTGCTATTAAAGAAAATTATTCTGTTCTGCTCACATCATCAATCAGCATGACCCGGGCTCACGCCAAAAATGAGCTCTTGAGGTAATAAGGATATTTTCATTTTGTCCATTAGCATGGTTTGGTTATGTTTTGCATAATCCTTGCTGTCCTTCTATTGGTGGCTTTTAGATGAGCATCCTAGCAGCGCTCAGACTCTAAGACAAATCTAAGATGCCTCTTTGTTGTGTGTTGTCTTTGGTCACAGTGGCACTAAATCGGCCGATGGTGAGCACATCGCAATATATAACACATTTATGATGTATGATTGTTGACAACGACAGCAAAATTGGGCCAAACATCGTATAGTGTGAATCATATAGCATGATCTTTAATTAAAAATCTCTTTTAGAAATGGGGCTCCATATAGGTCCTTTGGATGATTACAGATTTTAGCTTCCAAAATGGCTTCTACTTAGAATGTTTTTAAAATTCAAAAACTTTTCAAAAACTTTATGGTGTAGGTTTTTTAAGTAAATATTTAGTTTTAACTAGTAATACTTAATGCATATTATACAAATTGATGCACATGCATAGTAACAAATTGTCAGGGATTGGATTCGGAGGTGGATGCAAATGCAGATTCAGTTTAATTGGTAAAATACAAAACACACACAAGGTACATGAACAAGAACAACATGAACATGACAAGAGATCGACAAACAGAAGACAGTGTGCTGACAGAGACAGAACTTAAACACCCATGCTCATTAGACATAAATGGCCAGAGGGGGTAGCAACGAACATGGCGAGGCCTGGGGGGGTGGACCAAGATGGAGGGTGGGGGGGGTTGGTTGGGGTGGTGGTGGTGGTGGGGTGGGATTAAATGAACATGGCGAGGCCCGGGGTGGTGGTGGTGGGTGTAACGGGGAGGGGGGGTGTTGGTTGGGATGGTGGTGGTGGTGGTGGTGATTAGATGAACATGGCGAGGCCCAGGGGGATGGTGATGGGTGGAATGTGGGGTGGGGGGGAGATGGTGGGGTGGGGGATTAGATGAACACGGCGAGGCCAGATGGGGTAGCAATGAAGATGGCGAGGCCAGAGAGAGACGTGACGAACACGGCGAGGATTCATTCTTTGTTACACAGTTAAAATAACAGTTAAAACAAGTTACAATTAAAGGACAGGTAGACAGAATGGTTACAAGTGTGAGGAATGTGTAGCTTGGTTGCACTGATGGGCTCTGTGAGATTTCACGTCTTGGATTAACATGGCGAACCTGTGATATGCCCACTTAAATAGGTAATGCTCAAATATGGATGGAAGTCATATATTATTTTGTTGATTTTTGGAATTGCGTGAAGGGCATCCCATCACATCCTACCTCAAGTCCTACAGTAGTTGTAGTACATTCTTCCAATGCATTTCTGCAACATAATTACAACTCTTTAAACATGAGCAGAGAGATTTATAGCTTTGCAAACACTGTCATCTAGATTTCTTCTGTACTTTTGCATGGGAGATCATTCAGTCCAGTCATAATGATAGTTATAGACAGGATGCACTTCTGCTCAGGAGTGGGTGTGGAGGTATTTGGACAGTTACACTCTATTATAACAGATGTATCCAGAGAAGGAAAAACGCTACAGGTCCCTCGATGATCCTGCAGAGAAAGAAAGGCAGAGAACTGGACATTTCTGACACGTGGTGAACTCCACATGCGCTCCTGGAGCATACTATAATAAACTGGGGAATTCTCAGGCCCAAAGCTGCGAGCACTGCACACAGTTTCTTTTACCATGCTATGACTCGTGGTCATAGCCATGCTATGGCCATGCTATGACTCGTGCAATGCTACTATTTTCCTTTTTTTCTGACATTTCTGACTGAAGAGTGGAAAGCATAACATTAAAGCAAATCACTGGCTGTTTCAAAGACATAAATGGAGAAGTATTGACTGTTCAGTCACTGATCTGTGCAGTGCTGATGTATTCACAGGCCTCAGGATGCACAGGAGAGTGGTGAGGAATGCTGCATACCAAAACACACAATATGGAACATGGGACAGTAACATGACCGCTGGTCATGATATTGAATAGGAGGACTAAAACAATTCTACTACACTTACTACTATTATAAAACACTGTGGGCGGCTGTGGCTCAGGTGGTAGAGCGGGTTGTCCACTAATCGTAGGGTTGGTGGTTCGATTCCCGGCCCACATGACTCCACATGCCGAAGTGTCCTTGGGCAAGACACTGGACCCCAAGTTGCTCCCGACGGCAAGCTAGCGCCTTGCATGGCAGGTCTGCTACCATTGGTGTGTGAGTGTGTGATTTGGTGAATGAGAACCAGTGTAAAGCACTTTGTAGAACCGCTAAGGTTAAAAAAACCATTATGTAAGTGCAGACCATTTGCCAAAACCATTAGGGAGCCTTATAGCATAAGTTCTCATAGTAGGCATAAAACTATTACACACACAGTCATAAAGCAGCACCATTCATGCTTTCTATTTTTATTTTTATTTTTAAATAAAAATCATGTCTCAATAATCATGTCTCTTCTGAACAGCAAGCATGGAAAACAGAAAAGATGTGTGTGCCATTAGCTAGCTCTTTCATTCAAACCACACAAATCTTATAGTTCTGTTGTTTGTTCTGTCATGTAATTTGTACTTTGTTCAATTAGGTTACTTCTAGCTTTTCCTCGAAATGCATTTAGAAAAAAAAACATTGAGAAAATAATCCACTTCATTTATGTTTATTACACCCAAGACAGTATTTCACATGTACCTTCTCAATCAATACTAATGATGTGCTATGGACGTGTCAGTAAAACGAGCTTAAATAAATTACCCACATAGGACATTAACTCTATGAGCATTTCACTTTTAGTGACAGGACTAATAGTGTCATCAATATAAGTGTCAATAATAATTAGTGTCACTAATAGACTGTGTGAATCTACAGTCTGAGCTAGAAAGAAATGAGCCCCAGCCTCTGCTTTATACATGGATTGTTTCCCCTTATGATTGCCGGTGGTGCTGTAGTTTTCGGTTCCACAAATGTATAAAATTCAGACAGTTTGTTCACAGCAACTAAAATGATTCAAATCAAAATTTCCACTTATTTAAAGCAAAAAAAAAATTCTTGAAAGAAATAGCCAGCTTTGTCCTTCTAGTCCATTTACATGCTACCTGCTTACAGCCCTGCTTCAAAATGTCTGGACCATGACTTTAAAGTTAAAACAAAGATGAGTCGGATTAAAAGAACTCATCAAAGGAAATCGATATTCATTAGTACAAATGAATGAATCAAGTACAAAACTTTTTCAAAGATTTATGAACGTAGTTATGGAATAACAAACATTCACTCAATAAAATGGTCATTTATTTTGATAGGACACAATAAAATTCTAGTTTACCTTATTAGTCTGAGTTGTTCATCGTAAAGCCAAGAAAAGTACCAATTTTAGGTCCATTCGTTAACCAAACCTAACCTGGTGTGTTCAGTCATCCTGCTGACCTCATAACTGGCGCCATGTGCACTGACCCATGCCATATGCTTTGCTTTTTTTTTTATTTTTTTTTTTTTAAAGCTGGAATGACTCTCAGCAGAAAGACAAACACAGAGTGATGTGATGGATTTCCCCTTCTGACTGGAGTGTTTCAACATTTCTTCCAGTAGCCGGAGAACTCCAATGGGAATGAATGTATCTGCTCCACTGAGAGTGATGAAAGGAATGACCTCACTGCTAATAGTGCAGTTCCTGGACACATATACAAATGGAAAGCACATTGCAACTGAATGATGAACTGCATAGTCCTGGAGAATTACTTTGCCTATTTTGGACAATCACAAAATGAGGTGTTTATGTCACGCAATTCCTTCTGAATACCTGCTTGATAAAGCCGACATGGCTTTATAAATACGCATAAACCCTCTTAAGTCCTTCATGTCATGTCTCAAATGCTCTCAAGGATGAGATTTGGGAATTTCATAATGGTTCTTAAGAAGTCACTTATTCTGAAGATCTTATTTCTGAGTCCATTAGGGGTCCAAGCACAAAGCTGAGCAGTTCCAGGTTAAGGGCCTTGTTCACTAGAGGCTCTCTGGCAGTTCTGGGATTTGGACTTATAACCACCCATTCACTGCTATGGAAAATGAATCTTCGCTTCAGATGCTTTGCCCATGTTTCACGAAACATTTTCAGACAGACTCAGAATCATGAATGTTGCAATCTGATTAGTGCTCTGTGCTTTCTAACAAGAAAGCAAACATTTGAACAGCATGACAAAACAAGATTTTCAGAGCAGGATATCATCAGTGGATTGGATGAAGTTCAATCCATCACATCTTTAAAAGTTATTATACCATAGCTCTGTTGATTGGTCAATTCTAGTTGGTCAGGGGGTGTTGGTAATATTCTAACACATTATCTTTCTATAGAAATAAGTTACACAGGGACTTGTACGATGGATGCTCCACATAAACACATTTAAACCATACGTAATTGTTGATATGGTTAAGTTTTCTGTGAGACGTTTATTTAGCATTTTTGGCTGGAGTGTGACTTAATAGTCGGAGGTAAAGCTGTAAGTTTTCTGACATGGGAAAGACTTCAGGATTGAAGGCTTTTCAGTTTCTTGGTAGCATGACAAGCTATTATTAACTTCAAGACATACTTATGACTATAAACAAATAGAAATGTACAATGTGTACTTCTTTAATAAAGAAAAAAACTGTAGTGTTGGCAAATTGTCTGGTAACAGTAACTCTGCCTCAGGCCAAGCTGCATCACGCCACCTTGTTGTAGATTATTTTCACAGCATGCCCCTAAATGTTTTAATTCCTTACTTTGAAAATGTTCTTTAAAACAGTTGGTGGTGAGTAACCATGGTTCAATATCAACAACTTCCTAGCAAATATTATGATCAAGAACCTCCTGCTGTGAAAATAGATGGTTCTTGGTCTTTTTCAGTTGCAAAAAGCGCAAGACACTAGTGAAATTCTTGTAAGATTAACACCAATTTAGCTACGGTTAAGCTACCAATTTAGATACATTTCTACAATCAGTCCCATGTCCTCGACCAGAGACTTTTATACACAACCTACACATGTATTTACTTACAGCCTTTTCTCTTATCCAACGTTCAGATCAACCCTATTTGGACATATTGTTTATCCTGTAACCCAAAATTTTATGCCGTGGTTAGGAAACAATTTCCATATGGAATCAGATGCAAGGGAAGGTTTTATCTGGGATGAAGCCATGAGGTTTACAAATCTATATATTACTCCTGTAGAAACGGAGGTCCAGGTCTAGATATGCCATCAGATTTGTGTATCGTGGTATGTAAAACTGATACATAAACCATTACTGTAAACTTCGAAAACAGTTCCAGGCTCCACCATGGGCAGTAGACTAAACGTCTTCAGATTACCAATCAAACCATTTATGTATAGGCGGCAGTATATTTCTGCAAATGGATTTTCATTTTAAATCATGTTATTTAATGTTGACTAAGGCACTTTTTTGTGGAATTGCGCCATTTTCTGACTGTCTCCGACACACACCTGAGTTCTATTACTTTACATGAGGTCCCATTACTTTAGTCTGTGGAAATAGTACCCACAGACATCCAGGGTCTGAAATGCTTTTTGAGAACTACCAGATGCTGTATGACCACCTACAGACTGTGATAAAACCAAAACATGGTGATGCAAATCATGCCTAAGGAATAATGACTAATGTATTGGGGTATTTTTAAAATTGGGATTTTATTCTCATGAATGAGAACAAATTTTTACTGTCTGTGATTAAAAAAAAAAAAAAAACAAACAAAAAATAACAACTTTTTAGGTAGCTGCTAACAAAATCAGTGTAATAATTTTTTTTTTTTTTTTTTTTTTACCAATTAATATGTTCTACTGTACCCCTGGCCAAAGCCTGTTTATTAAACAATGTTTTATTTAATTTCTTTGGTTTTCACAATGCTCTACATTACACTAGTCTTGGATATAATGTGGCTTAATGTAGAGTTGTTATGAGTCTGCAGGAGACCTCATTAGACCGTGTTTGCCATCTGTATTTGCTCTCAGAAAGCCGAGTCCTAAGCCCTAGCAGAAAACAGTATTGATTAACCTTCACACAGTCCCTTCACTGAATCCCATCATGCAACTGCACCAAAACTTCTTTTGTTAGCAGTCTCAGAGCTGTGCTTTTATACAGTTTCAGATGTGAAGCAGGACTTCTCCAGATGAAATAACTTTACTGTTGCTGTCCCCTTTTTTTTTTTTTTTTTTTTTTTGTGTGTGTGTGTGTGTGAAATAGTTGCTTGGACGTCTTTGGTGACGGGAATCGTAATCCATTTTTAACACTTACCAAGTATGAAGAATATTTTAAGACTGTTTATTGAAGCCTTAAGGAAGCAACCATCATGGAGCTATTATTCAGAACCTAATCACCAATAATGGCAGTTTCCTCTAAACCTCCTGGAGAGCTGACCTACAATAATTCAATTTAATCATATTTTAGATGCTTAATCCTGGGTTGATGACTACTGCTGTACTGCTCATACTAAATATTTATTCGTTTATTCACACAGATAGTAACCCTGGAGCTGTGAGGCATTGCATTACCTGCTGTACTACCATGCTGCTCATACTAAGTAAAAAGTACACCATCTCTATTTGGGATAGTACTATGGGGTTGGAGACATTGCCAGTGGCTGACTGTAGAAAAAAGGATCAATATCTGATCTTTATAACAAACCCCATAGATCCTGGATAAATCTACTGTTATTGCAAACCTGTCCTGCCAAGCATGTTGGTGCCATTGCTCACTTATTGACTGACTGATTGTACCTCTCTGGAAATCTGTACACTATGAGGACATAGACACCTAAAACCAACAATTATATCTTGACCAACAATTAATGGATAAACTACTGTATGCCTCTATTGTATGGTACTCTATTCTGTCCAAATTCAACCTTTTGTGCCATAAGTATCCCCAGCTGCTGCTCTAGGATTGGTAGGTACATCTGTTTGTTGTTGTTTTTTTTTTTTTTTTTACTCCATTTTCTCCCAGTTTGTTCACTGTCAATTCTTACTCACACCTATCATATGACAGCTACCAACAGGGTCAACACTTACTTCCTCTGACGACCTCATCATTTCTACATCACAGGGCAGCTGAACACACTTGGACGAAAGCACTATCTGCCCTCTTCCACATACATGAGCTGACAGTCACTCATGATTGAATAGCGTCCCTGTGATTGACAGGCGAAAGAGAGAGTACGCCATCCCTTCCACCCAAAGAGCACGGCCAATTTCCTTCTCTTGGACTCCCAGCCGTGGATGGCTGTGGCAGCTTTGAGATTTGAACTTGCAATTGTGAGGCTTTGGGTTGATACCTTTGCCTGCCACAAGACGGAGCCACTCTGCTCACTTGTGCATTGTGCTCTCTCTGTGCATTTAAGCGGTGTATACTGTCACTTGGTCAAGTTCCGCTGTCTATCTTTGCCTGGTTTTTTTGCTGCTATTTGGATTTTTGGCCTTGGATAATTTGGACTGTTTTTTACCTCAATGATTATGTTCCTTTAATTTGAAATATTCAAAATAGTGTAGTTTGAATCCTGGCCTCTTTTAGCGGTCTCTTGATGATGGGGTGAATACTTTTCTGCTGTGGCACTTGAGAGCCCACATCAGAGAGCCTGCTGATTGGACAGCTGAGAAGCTAGGAGTGACAAATAGCCCAGAAAAGTGATTTTGTCAGAATATGTATGAGGGAAGAAAAAGTAATGCATCCTTCTTTGATGCTTCTCAAATTCGGTTGTTCAATAAAGTGTCGTATACACACCATCATATTGTAACATTTATTTAGCTAGTATGAATGTTTCAGTAGTGTGAAAACAATATCCTCTCTCTGTTGATGGAGTAATTTTTCCTTCCTGCAGTCTTTTTTTTTTTTTTTTTTTTCCTGCACCCTGACTGAAGCAGGGAGAATTATGGCACCTGTGACTGAACACATGGTTTCAAACCTATTGATTGTTGCTGGTCACAAGAGAAATCATCTACAAGATGAAAAAAGGTGAAAGAAGTAAGATCATCCAGTATAGTATATGTAAATAGGAAAAACTTGCTGTAATACCGATTGTGATCAATGTGAATCAAAGATTTTTTTTTTTTATAAACCTGTGTTGTGTTTGCAATTGTTTGATATCCATGAAAGCAGAGTATGTTTGTGATTTTTTTTTTTTTAAAAAGATCAAAAGGTAAAACAATAAAGACAATTTTTCACAACCGTCTTTGCTCATATTTACCAAGGGTGCCAATATTAGTGGAGGACACCGTGTATATTATGTGTTTTGCAGCGCTTTCAGAAGGTTTTGTCAAAGGCTGAGACCATTTTAGACCATAAATGTAACTTACAATATTGGTGAATAGTACATACTCTTGGTGTAATTCATTTAGTCTAAGTTCCATTTATGGTCTAAAACGGTCTCAGCCTCGGACAACACCTGCTGAAAATGCTGCAAAACACAGAGAGTGAAGTGGTGGAGGGGGAATCCTTTGTCTCTGATTTAGAATAATGGAAACTGGACAATCAGCTGATCAATGATGTCATTGGGGAAGCCCTGACCTCAGCCATGCTGAACAAAGCCAAGCTGGAATATGCGCAGCAGCTGCAAACAGAGTTCACTGGTGTCCCAGGTGTTGATCTCCAACACACACACACACACACACACACAATCATCAGAGAGGGAACGAGTGTAGTATCTTTTAAAAGTTCTCCCCGTTGCAAGTTGACCTCTTTTGCATAGGACTGAATGAATGATTTCTGCAACTCAGCAGTAAGGATAGTTCACCTCACTTCATTCACTTTGCTGTGTAGGTGATCTTCACAAACCAAACTCACTAATTAGTGAGTCATTTTACTCACTAATCTTCTATTACGCGTGTCCCTATATTGCCTTGTATTTTGCACTATTGGGGTGTAGGGACAAAACACATGGTCTGATTACACAATCTGGATCTGTGTAAATCTCTAAATATCAATATCTATATCCGTATCTGTATCCAGAACCTGAAGTGGGCATGGCCTAAACCAGAAGAGGATTTTTTTTTTTTTATTCACTATAAACCCTACCACTATGCTCCTGGAAAAACACTGGATAAAAAAACCCCTGAAGTTGAAATGGAAGCACTGTCAGCATGCTGTGTGAATTCTGGCCCTGACAGTTCCTCAGCTGCTGCTACATCACTCAGGTTTATAATCTGTCTCAGTTTTAATTTATCTGGAGATGTGTGTGGGGCTGTTTTTTTAATTTATTTATTTATTTATTTTTTTATCCCGCTCACACAGCTATTATTTTTGTTATATGCTTGTATTTGCCTGTGATATTTTCTAATGAATTTAACTGGGTCTGTTTCCCAAAATATAAACAAACCAGGCAGTTGCTAAAAGGTGCTCTAAATGTCCTGGAAGATTAAAATCTGACCACTCTCTCACAAAAAAAGATAGTGCACCTCTTATTCACATCTGTATATGTACCTATTTGCATTAAATGATCTGTTCATTTCAAATAAGGTATTCAAATTCGGTTATATCTGTATTGCACTATAATTGCACTTGATCGATATTTTGTCAGATTGTACAGTATATGTGTTTATAGATTGTAACTTCAATAAAGATGACTTGACTTGAAGCAATAGTGTCTATGGATTTACCATTTTTCAATGAAAACATTTAATCGGTTCATATTTTCATTTCACTTTATTTAAAAACCCAATGAAAACATAAAAAAAATAATCTCACATTACTTACTTACATCACATTACATTTTTGTACTGTTGTGAGGATGTTAATTGGCTGATAATTTGTCAATTTGCTAATTTGTCTGTCAAGTTTACCTGAGCTCCAGTGCTAGGTTTTAATGGAAATGTAAACCATTTATAATACAGTTTGAATAATTAAATGAAACTAACAAAAATGTATTACAAATGATTAACCACACTGACAGACAACCCCTAAACAGCTCCTAGCTTCATACACTACACCCCCATCTCTTATAACTCATTATCATTTTAGTTCCATGCTGACATTTTAGTGCTTTTTTTTTTAATTATTATTATTTTTTTTAAAAAATGTTTATAGCATTGGTTTGTCTTGTCCTGCCAATTGTGCAAGTTTTCAATCTTTCCATCTTCTGATATCTTCTGACACCACTTGCAACCTAGCTATATACTTAGCTAACTATATACTTGCTAATCAGATTCACAATTAAATAGAATAAAAGTGTTGAGTGAGATACGTATGGCCAAGCAACTATTAATTGGCCATTTTCTTAAGGGGAAAAGAATCTAGTTTGATTGCAGTAGAGTTATATATATATATATATATATATATATATATATATAGGTCTTATATTTGTCTAGATTTTATTACATGAAGGTAATCTACATTTCAATGATATTGTTGTTGAGAACCCCTCAGAATCACATAAATTAAACTGTATAGAAATATGGTTTCAACACCTTTCTATTTAACCCCTTTTCGAATGCTATTGCGTCTTACAGCTCCATATCTCAGTAGGATCCAAGGAATCAGATGACTGCAAATTGATTTTCCAATCACAGACAGAAAGACAGAGGTAGAGCTACAGAAAGCTTTGAAATATCCCGCTGAGTTTCTTCCTACCTTCAGTAGGGACTGGATCGTCTCCCTCGTGAGTTCTGCTACTGTAATCAGTGCAGGATGTATAAAGCAGGATGTTCAACTCCTTATAAATCATCCTCCCTGCTGCTCAGTCTCAGAACCATACTGTCAACTCGACACTTCTGCTTACGTGCATTGAGACCATACGTGGAACGCAAGCATTAAAGCATAAACTACACTTCTTATAGAAAATAGTTTGGTTTCTTCTATCACACTGCAAGGCCAATTAGACAATGCTGGAAGTAAAAACAGAAGGAAGAACAAAATGATTGGGGTGATTCCATCGTTGGCCTTTGTAACTCTTCACAATTAAACTTTGAAGAGATTTTATTCCATATATTTCATAGGGTCGAATGTGTTCAGCTAATAGGGTTGAGTGAATGTTGCAGGGCATTAATCGGTACACTTTTGCTTAATCTTTAATGGATGATTCACGGAACAGGATGTTTCAGGAATGAGATGTTAAATGGATTCACACAATAATGCAAAAATAATATAATTTTTGAAGTAAAGTGATGTGAAAGTGTAGTTATAGTGGGATTGGCAAAGTGCTGTAGATAAAATTTAAACATGCATATAGGTTGTGTAAAATATCTTTTACCTTTACTTTAATAATTACAGTAGTGTGACATAACCATAACCCCATAACTTACATAACCCAAGTTATGGAATCACCAACTGGATGTCCTTTCAGGTTCCCCAACACAGACTGTATACTCTTAACATATAAAGTTTTTTGCATCTTGAGTTGAAACTGGTGGTGTGGTTAATAAATGGAGCCATTCTTCCTTTTTCTCAGTTCCGGAATGAAACCAAACCACCCCACAATTTCGAACTGGTGCTCATCCAAAGTCATAGGGCGCTAAACAGGACTGAAGGAGAGCATTAACTGCCTTCTTCTGTATACGTGAGCTCACAGATACTTGTTACTGGCTAGTGTCACTCTGGTCCACAGGGAAGAGAGAGGAATGCCAATAATGAGAGCCAATTATGCTCTGTTGGACTGCCAGACATGGACGACTTTGGCATGGTGAGGTTTCAAATCTCTTAAGGTCATAGCAAATGCTTTACAATTGTGCCAAATATAAACCATTTATGTGAGAAGGAGTCATTGAGAGGAACCTAGAGAAATACCCAGAGCTAATCTTTGTGAAAAGGCAGCATGTTGGCACACCATTACTGCCTCACGGTTAAATCCTCAGCCTGGGTTATTGTCTGTGTGGAGTCTCGCATTTTCTCTTTGTGTCCACGGAGGTTGCCTCCAGGTTGTCTGGTTTCCTCCCACCTCACAAAACATCGCAGTAGGTGAACTGCCTAAGATAAATTGCTCCTAGGCATGAACGTGTGAGTGTGCATGGTGCCCAGTGATGGATTGGCATCCTACCCAGGATGTATTCCTGCCTCATGCCGTGTATTCCCGCAGGATCCACTGAGCAGGACATTGATGAATGAATAATATTTCTGAAATCTGGTGCCAACAAAGGAACCTTAGGCATCGTCTAGCCCCTAACATACGATACAGCTTCCTAAGATTTCAGCATTGATCCAAATTTAGCAAAAGGTTATTTTATATATGAGCTACAGCGGTGACTTATTTACATGGGGTGGGGGTATATTTCAACACGCTTGACCAGAAGGTGGTTAATGTCGCAGCAGTGCAGCAGAGGGCGGTAAGATCTGCAGAACAATGACAGAGACAGACACATACCCCCATCAGGCATGGAAGGGAAAAAACATGACCCCTCTAATTATCAGTCTATCGACCCATGTCTAATAGGATTTGAACTATCCAAGTCTCCCATTTATAATCCCATTCTCAGTGTGTAATGAATGTCTTTTCTGCTTTGTCCATTAAATATCCCCCCCACCCATTCCTACTACACACACCTTTCCTGAACCCACTGTAGCATTTTTCTGGTGTTAGATGGTGTGAAACTGGCCATGGATTGATTCATGTGTTGAAATGTAGAAGCAAGAGACTCACTTGCTAATCAAACAAGAGGCTCAATGTGATGTTTTATTGGATAACAATGATGAATTGCCTTATTAAATGATGAAGTATGCTTGTGTGTGTTGTG
This sequence comes from Stegophilus panzeri, assembly GCA_024331685.1. Lineage (NCBI taxonomy): Eukaryota > Metazoa > Chordata > Actinopteri > Siluriformes > Trichomycteridae > Stegophilus > Stegophilus panzeri. Next base: position 5,539,775 of record JANDJT010000124.1, read on the forward strand.
CTCTTGCTAAAGCTGTTGTGATGAATCTAAACATTGTTGATGCCTGCTGTGAAAAGACAGCAAACTGCTACACCAACCCCCCCAGCCCCTCACATCCAGATCCCATGCATGCAATTCTCTCCCACATACTTATCCATTCATATGATGGATTAATTTTGATGAAAGCCTGGAATTTGAAGCTTTCCATATGCCCTGCGCAGCATGTGGCCTGTGATTGGCTCCGTCGCTCGCTGATATCTTTGCCCTCGCTAACAAGCCATAGTTTGCCCCCATCATTCTCTTCACTTCCTGTTTTGTTTTTTCACAATAAGTTTCATTGTAAATGGAAATGTAGACATATTTTTTCATTACAATTTGATGACTGCAAACTGCTTTCAATAAGGAGTAAGAACATTACATTAGCCATACTACATCATGATGGTTTGTGAGATTATTGGGTTTCATTTGCAGGAATAAGCCTGCGTTACAGGGTAAAGAGCTAAACGCTATGTTTACATTACAGTCACCCAAATTGGATTTTAAAAAAATAATGACTTCAGTGGGATCCAGATTTAATTAGATTTTTTTTTGCTGTGTGAACACAAAAATGAAGATCTTTTCAAATCAGATATGAGCCACTTTCATATGTGACCATTGAATTGTAATAAGAATTCTAATAAATTCACATGAACTCTTCTTTTGGGTTATATTTACATATCCAGTGACACAAATCTGATTTTCTGCCATAATGTGACTCTCATCTGATTTTGTTCAGTACTGTGTGGACACAGAAATCTCGTTTAATATACAATAAGTGGTCATATGCATGAATTAGAGCACTCAGAACTAAATTTGTGGGCTTTTTTTCATGACAGAAGTCCAGCGAAACAATAATGAAGGACAGCATCAGCAGTGACTATATTAAAGTGGAAGAATGGGTGATTTACATGATATTTGGGGAATTGAACTGGAAGGAACCTACTGAAACCAAGTAGTGTTTGAAAGAACTGGGCAAGAAATTGATGTGCGCATGTGGCACATTTATGGGAACGGGGTCGTTCATATTAAAGACAGAAATGGGTTACCTGAGGTTATGACTGTGAACTATGATGATACACAGATACAATCCGAGCAAAAAAAACTGAATAGTGTAGAGAAAATTCTATGCAAATTATTTATAAAGGAGTGAAGCGACAAATCCAAACAATGGACTTGCACAAGCACTTCCGCATTATAGCCAAGATGGTATTTCTGCTTCCGGATCGTCCACAATTATGGCAGTGTAGCACTATTATGTACTGTTTCACTCTCAGTGTCTGCAGGAGTTCCTGAAATATATGTCAACGATGTTCATCATATAATGCATGCAAGAACACTTGTAAAGAAAGGCATCAGAGTGTGTGATGTGTCATACATAAACCATTATGAATGTAAGAAAATAACATCCATCCTTTTTGCACACTGCTTACCCTACACAGAGTTGTGGGGGAACCTGGAGCCTATCCCAGGGAACTAGAAGCACATGGAGGAGGACACCCTGCACGGGGTGCCAACCCACTGCAGAGCACAATCACACACACATTCACACACCACAGATGCTTTAGAAATACCAGTCAGTCTACAAGGCATGTCTTTGGCCTGGGAGAGGAAACCGGAGTACCCAGAGTGCGAGGAAGAACATGCGAACTCCTCAGACACAGGGCAGAGGATTCAAACCCCCAACCTTGGAGGTCTGAGGCAAACATGCTAACCACTAAGCCACCATGCCCCTGGAAAGAAATACCTATTAATAGAAATGTACACCCAAGCTAACCTCAGCACAGCACTATGACTTTATTGTGAGACCAAACATTAAACAGTGCTATCAGAGATGTAAGAGTCCTGCTATTTCAAAAAACAAATACGGCATAGCCTAGACTGCAAGCAGCTCATTGGCTTGAACTATTGACTTGAACCAATCATATGGCACGTGTTGTCCGAGATGCCTTCAGTTCCCCACTCACAACTTTAGTACCTGCAATTAGTTCCCGTTTCCTGTTTGACACCCAAAAAAAGGAAGAAAAATGTATAACCGCTGTTTAATATTACCCTGTCATATACAACCCTTCAGTCAATGTTTCTAGAGTCTTTACAAAGGAAAATAAAGTTTGGAAGTCATTTATGAGCTAGGTTATTGTATGTAGCAAGTCCAGTTAGCTTGCTTGCTAATCTGGTAATAAAGCTAGATATAAGCTTGGCTTGTAACATAACTATATAAATCAAAAATAAAAGTGAAGAGTATAGGTTGTATAGTGGGCTGTAGGCCCACTACTTTTTGGCTGCTACTGTTTTTCAAAAAACTGAACAGTGCATTCCCACAAGTGACAAACTGAAATTGACACAAACAAGCTAAACAAACATGCTAACTGCCTAGACTGTAAACTGAGCTGAGCAAAATACCAGAATTTAGCAAGAGGCCTTGTAACTGGGTGGCTCTGGCTCAGGTGGTAGAGCAGGTTGTCCACTAATTGTAGGGTTGGCAAAGTGTCCTTGGGCAAGACACTTAACCCCAAGTTGTCCCGATGGCAAGCTAGTGCCTTGCATGGCAGCTCTGCTACCATTGGTGTATGAGTGTGTGTCTCATTCACACAGTGTAAAGCACTTTGTAGAACTGCTAAGGTTTAAAAAAAAAAAAAAAAAAAACCACACTATATAAGTGCAGACTATTTAACATAACATTAATGTAACCAATGAATAAGGACACGTTTGACAGTTTGCCCTGAGTGAAACTAAAAATGTCCTCCATAGCAAAAACTCTTTCTTTTCTCTTAAACAGGTGGCCATGGTCTTTATAGCCAGGCTGAGACTCAATCAGTGAATGAACTCCACCTGTGTCTCATTCACACAGCCTGAATGAGGAGCTGGACCAATTACTTAGAAGTCTCTGGTCTGGGTCTTCAACTCTAATAAATGCCTTTTCAACCATCTTTCTGGCTTTAGAAGAGTTCTAAATGATTAATTTATTACCAAAAATGCATAGAATACATATTTATACACAGTCTTGACTATAAACTAGATTCACTTGGAAACATCAGATAAAACGTGTCTTCGTGTCTCTTTTTCAAACCAGGTCATGCTTAACAGCTCCAGTATTTCATATAACTCTGGCTGTACTCCTGATTTATGGCCGTCACTATTAGTTACTGAAGCTTGTGCCGTTAAACACAGAGCTGAAGGCGATTAGGGAACAGGTCAGGCACTGAGATGCACGGCCTTTATAGAGATCCAGAGAAGCATACTGAAACTGGGTCGTTCCCTGGAGCTTGTTCCATACATAATTATGCAGAAACGCCTCAGTCTGGATACTGTCCTCTATGTCTGTACTGCACATTCTGTAATGGACACTTGGCACAAAGTGTCTTGGGTAGACTATTGGGTAGGAGCTGTTGAGTAGTACTGAGAAGACATCACTAGTGGAGAAAGAGACAATTTTCACTTTTGATTGGTCAGAAGGTGTTAATTAATTTTTTATAGTAGTAGCAGCTCTGACACTGACGGTGCCAGCTGTAATTCAAATCACTGGTTTATGGTAATGTGCTCTTTCTAATATGTTATTGTTTCTATAGTAACAACTTGTTTACAGGGACCTGTATGGCAGACTCTCCAGATAATCTAATAAGACTAATAATAAATGTGGTCCCTGTTCCCCGAGTTCCCTGGGATAGGCTTCAGGCTCCCCGCGATGGGGGCACAGTGGCTTAGTGGTTAGCACGTTTGCCTCGCACCTCCAGGGTGAGGGTGTGAGGGTGTGATTCCCGCCTCCACCCTGTGTGCGCAGAGCTTGCATGCTCTCCCTGTGCTTCGGGTGCTTCCTCTGGGTACTCCGGGTTCCTCCCCAGTCCAAAGATTGGCATTGTAGGCTGATTGTACTACCAAATCTGTCCATAGTATGTGAATGGGTGTGTGAGTGTGTGCGATTGTGCCCTGCGATGGGTTGGCACCCCTTCCAGGCTGCCCCCGTCTTGTGCCCCGAGTCCCCGGAGATAGCCTCCAGGCTTCCCGTGACCCTGTGTAGGATAAGCGGTATAGAAAATGGATGGATGGATGAATGTAGTAAAAAATGTCCTGTTATTTAACAAAGAAAAATGTATAATCATTGATACAATGAAGCTTTCTGTAAATGTATAATTTATTTGAGGAGCCTCCAGTGTCAGCACTTTGTAACAGTCAGTTTTCCACCACAGGAAAGTCTTCAGGATGGAGGACTGAGGTTTCTCAGTAGCCTGTTCTTGATTACTTTCCTTAACCGGGGAGATGGTGGAGCTTCAATTATTTCAGCTCTATTTTCAATGTTTGCATGACTAGGAAAAAGAAACTTGATTACTGTTACTATTAATGTTAGCAAATTACTGGAAGATCAAAGTTCTGTCCATGATCATGTTTCACAGTTATCACCAATTTAGACCCATTTTCTTTAACTCGCAGCATGTAGGAGACGTTTTATAACTGCTGAGCTATCTACTGCTTAAATATATCTACTTGACGTCATATTTCTTATTAAAATATCTTCAGGACTTCTTAAGAAAGTGGGAATGGACATGTTTCCAGCAACCTCTCTTTGGCAGTGTAACACGGACAGACCTCCTGATAAATATTTTCCACCTGGAAAATGTGAGACATGTCGGTCCATCTGGTTTGTGGGTTTCTTTGTACTTAATTGCAATCTGGAGGCTGGCATTATTAAGTACATAAACCCTCTTCCACTTCAATTGTCTATTTTTTTTTTAAAAAAAAAAAAGAAGAGAAAAAGCTTTTATGGCAGCATAACCCTTCATGCTGAGTGAAATCAAAACGCTCTCTCTTGCATTTTCTAAATTAGGCGACAAGATCACTAAAGTCAGATGCTGCAAATGTTTATCTGACTCATGTGTGCCTCCGGGGATGTTTATCTTAATACGCAATAATGCAAAATGTCCTCCTGTAGTGTGAGAGGCTTCTGAATGTGATGTTTTATCGCTGTGTCTGTATGAATGAAAATGCTTTCCAACAAAACACTTCTTTTGCGATTACAGATAAGAAACCACAGCTTGAAAAATGTAAGACTTCATCCCATGTATATATCTAAATTAACATTTCTGTGTTTATGAAGGACAGCATACTGAGTAGAATACTAAATTTAGGCATAAAGCATTCACATTCTTGAAGAGTGTCTGTACTTCTGACTCATGTTCCAGTGTAGATGTTTCCTAATGATTTGCAGTTCCCAAAAAACATTTTATGTCCCAGGCTCACCCTTGGTTCAGTGGATAATTGCATACATACTGTAAATTTGTACCTAAGAACTGCTGCTGTAATAATAAAGCTTGTTCTGTACTCATCCCAGAACTCTTACACATACTCTGCTCATATTTCAGTACTGTTCACCTTTTCACGCTATAAAATTGTAGGAGTAATGATTTATAATCTGGTGTCACCCAGAAGAGGATGGGTTCCTATGTGTTTGAGTCTGGTTCCTCTCAAGGTTTCTTCTTTATGTCATCTCAGAGAGTTTTTCCTTGCCAATGTTGCCTCTGGTTTGCTCATTAGAGAACTAAATCTACATCCTGATTTCTTTAAAGCTGCTCTGTGACTATGTGTATTATTTAAAGTTTTAACTGAAAGTTTTAAAGTTTTTAATTAAAATGTTGCTGGCAAGAAAGTGAATTTATGAAAGGACACAGGACTAAAATAAAAAACAGAATAAGCTTTCTTTTAAATGTAGCCACACTAGCTTTTAGTCCACTAAATTACAGCTAAATTACACAGGAACGTTTGTCGCAGTCAACACATGAGTATTGCAGATTTCCAATGCTAATAAATCTTGCGAGCAAAATATTGTTGAACTTTGACATGCTAATTCACATCCATGAGAAATAGCACAACTACTTTGGCTATATTGGCCTCTGTACACACAGTCTTTCCTATTTCAGTGTAGAATATCCCAAATGAAGTAAGTGCTAACTTTAGCAGAATACAAACGATGAGGTGTTAATGCTTCCTGATTGGACTGTAACTTATTCCGTAAAAAAAAGAGGTGATGGTATGTTGCCTCTCATCAGGATTAGATTAGGATGGATTAGATGCTTTGACCGTACTTTACTAACTTTGCTACCTTCCACAAAATAGGAGGCTTGTTTTGTCTACCCTATCTTGTTTTAGTCATGCCACAATTTCACAAGAAAAATAAATCTAGTATTAGACAGAGGTAGTAAAAGTACCCAAATTCTCTAATCAAGTACTTAAGTGCACTTGTCTAAATAAATTTTTATAGTGGTGAAAGTCTTAAATTCCCTTAATTTAGCAAGGGCTTTTAATTTACTTTTACTTAAAGTAAAAGTACAAGAAAGATTCCCAGAAGAAAAAGATGTCTGCTTCAAATCACACACTGAGTTTAGTTACTGATGTTAAAAAATTAGTGCCTCTTTCACCAAGGAACCAAGTAATGTATGAAAACATCAGCTAACAACAGCTTTGTTCCTCTCAAATTTTAGCTAGCATGATGACTCTGACTCATGCTAATAGCTAGCTGGCACAATACAAACTGCCTTGGTAAGAACAAAGTGAACATAACAACGGATAGATTACAGTGACAGGTATACGGTCTCATTCTTGCTGTTACGTGTTTAAGGTTTAGATGTGTTAAAGTTTAGACTTGTAATGTAGTGAAATGTAGTGATCTGTTTGAAATTGTATTGAGTAGGCAGTCGAGATTTTTTTAAAATTCCTTTTGAAATAAGTAAAAGTCAAAAGTTTTAGGTGAAAGATGCTTTAAAAAAAAGTATAGTAACAAATTGATCCTACCTCTGGTATTAGATTTCCCTCAATTTGGCAGCCAATTTTAATTTGCGAACTTTAACCATGCAAATGTGAAAGAGTGGAAGCATGAGTGAATTGTAAAGAAGAGGGTGGCTTTATAATAATATCATTATTCCATCCATCTTCTATACCACTTATCCTTCCTTCAGGGTCATAGGGAAACCTGGAGCCTATCCCAGGAAGCATCAGGCACAAGGCAGGGTGCACCCTGGACAGGGCACAATCCATCGCAGGGCACAATCACATACATACACTACAGATACTACGGACACTTTGGACACGCCAACCAGCCTACCCTGCATGTCTTTGGACTGGGGGAGGAAACTGGAGTACCCAGAGGAAACCCCCGCAGCAGGGGGAGAACATGCAAACTCCGCACACACAGGGCCATGGCAGGAATCGAACCCCCGACCCTGGAGGTGTGAGATGAACATGCTAACCACTAAGCCACTCTGCCCTATCATTATTCCTTATTCCTAAAAACACCAAGAGATGAGATGCTGATTATTAAATAGCAGTCAAACCAGATTTTGCCTGGCTAGCTAGCTAAAGGTCACAACATTCCTTCCAAAATCCTTACAAATGAATTCAGTGCACAAAGCTTTAGCTATTTACCCAGACCCATGCCATAAGAGACTCGGAGTGCATTTGTGGTCATTAAAAGCCTTCTATAATGTGTCACAGCCTTTCCAAGTCACGCAGTGATAAGATCTTTGCAGAGTGTGAGGTGTGAAGTCTGGGAGTGAGCGCAGAGTGGCCGTCCTCTGGGAGCTTCAATTTCCACATGTGTGCATGCTGCTGGTTAAGAGTACAGTAGCTCCATTGAGCCCTAACATCTCCACTTACCTCAAGTCAACAGCTCCTGACAGCAGGCTGTAGATATAAAGGGACGCTGATTAGGGAGCAAGAAGGATCAAGATGTTCCACAGTCCAAATGACTCTATGGCAAGCCAAATGATAAACTTTGAGGGAAATTTGATGGGATTTATAGACTGTCGAGAGCTAAATGTTGGAAAGAGTGGGCAGAGTGGATAATCTGGAAATATAGTCAGTTTTGTATTTAAACACTCTTTCTGGTGTCTGGTTCGATCCTGAGCTCGGGTTACTGCCTGTACAGAGTTTCACATGTTCTCATGTCTGTATGGGTTTAGTTTAGGTTCTCTGGTTTCCTCATATCTTCTAAAAACATGCTGGTAGGTGGATTGGAAAGTCTAAATTGCCCCTAGGTGTGAATGTGTGTGTGCACGATACTCTATGATGATCCTATTCTGCATGTATTCCCACCTCATGCTCAGTGTTCCAATGATAGGTTCTGGACACACCCTGATCCTGACCAGCTACTGAAGATGAATGAATGACTTAATAATTATTATGAATCTAATCCTGGTGGCAATATAATAAATATTAGTTGCAGTTAGAGTTGAGTGTGAAAGATTGTGTCCCAATAGTACATGGTGAAAAACATGGAAAATGTTTTGGAAAAAACAGAATGTATAAAGACCAAATAGACCTAATGGAGCTAATGAAGGAAGCTTAGTAAAACTTACCACGGTAAATGTCCATCCATCCATCCATCCATCCATCCACTGCTTATCCTACATAGGGTCCTGGACAGGGTGTCAACCCATCACAGGGCACAATCACACACACACACACACACACACACATTCTACAGACAATTTGGAAATGCCAATCAGCCTACAACGCAATGTCTTTGGACTGGGGAAGAAACTGGAGTAACCGGAGGAAATCCCCCGACTCGAAGCACGGGGAGAACATGCAAACTCCACACACACAGGGCGGAAGCAGGATTTGAGCCCCCAACCCCAAACATCAGAGGTGAGAGGCAAACGTGCTAACCACTAAGCCACCCCCCCCCAGTAAATGACAAAATTTTATACATATAAATTTGATATTTTTTATATATGTCTACATAAGCAGTAGCTCTTACAGCTTAAGCCACAACGCATATGGGAAACCTTTTAAGGTATTTCTTCAGACATCCACGTAAGCACCTGTTGCTTTTATCCACAAAGGATTTGGTGAAAAAGTGACTTGTCTCAGAAAAGAAAATGTGGTATCCTCTTCTTCAGGTGGAAGAGAGAGAGAGGGGGGGGGAGCCTTTGAAAGAGGGTTTTGGTTTATTCTATTTATCTTATGCATAGAGAAAATCCTGGATAAAGGGTCTCCCTCCCTAGGGAAATCTGATCTCAGTTCGGTGGCTAAAATCTTCTTTGTGCTGATGAGAAAACCAGCAGACTCCTCACTGAAAAATGGAGCACTGGTGAAGGAAGTTTTACAGATGTTATACAAGCTTTATACGTCATCTATGAATCATTATTTATCATGGCATTTCAAATCCTAATATGTCGATCTTCAGTCATATTTTGATTAACTGATGTACTGAGAGTGACTGCAATTTCCTGCACTTATGAATTTTTAAGAAAACATTCAATGGAACAGATTCACAGGGAATAAAGTAAGTGTTCCATGACTGGATGTGCAGAGACATTCAGACATCCGGACCCTTACATAAGGTCATTTCCTGACATGATAAATGGAGTCTGTTGAATAATAATGGATTCTGTCTACATGCTTCCTGAGAAATCCCAAACACATGCCTTTAGGTTGTCGAGTCCCTTTCACCATGGCTGCCTTCCATATGGTACAGGTTACCTGACACATAACAGAGGTGGTTCAGTGATCATTACATTTCTATTCCTCACACCCTGGTCTGTGTCTCTGTCTCTGTCTCTCTCTCTCTCTCTCTCTCTCTCTCTCTCTATCTCTGACTACTGTGGATTATTTGTTATAAGACAAAACTCAGATGAAATTGCCATGACTGAACCATCAAGACTGCGAAATAGGACTTCCTGTTAGGACTGCTGCTCTGTTAAATTTTCCTGGCATTGCAATGCTGAAAAACATTCTGTGAAAAATTATCTGAGTGGAATCGTACACAAAGGTTTTATACCACATTAAAAAGCTGCCAGGAAAAATAATAACCAAAGGAAGTTAAAGCGGTTCTAAGAGAGGATTAAACTGTTTACTGCATTTCTATTATTAGAAAGTCTTAGTGTGTTTTAAGTAAGGAACAATAGAAAAATAATCAACAACAGGGTGGTGTGATGTGAAGCCCATAATTACAAGTTTTATTTATTTTGTTTTAAAGAACAACAAATTGTAATGTGGAACATCTGAAGTTAGTTCCTGTTATCACTTAATGTATGTTGTAGCAGGTATAAACAGCATCTCTTTTCTCTCTCTCTCTTTGTTAAAGATAATAAGACAAAAGTATAAAACTTTTAAAAACAAATAAAAAGTCCTCCGTCATGGAATAATTAAATGAACAGCTTTACTTTTTACTGTGATTGACATAAATGTTAAATAAACATTCTCCTTACAGAAATCCTCAATTATATGATTATAATTATACTTTGTTGTAACATTAAAAAAAAATCTGTTTATTGTTGGGCGTACAATAAATGAGTGTCCACAATACCAAATAAAAGTCCAAGTGAATTCTGAGCATTCTGAGATGCTTTTCTGTTCACCACAGTTGTAAAGAGTGATTATTTGAGTTACTGTAGCCTTCCTGTCAGCTCAAATAAGTCTGGATGATCTCCTCTGACCCCTCATCAACAGGATCAGCATCAATATCATCAACAACTGCTGCTCACTGGTTTTTTATTTTATTTTTATTTTTTGCACCATTTTGTGAAATCTCTATGACTGTTGTGTGTGTGAAAATCCCAGGCTATCACCCATATGGCACCCATAATTATAGCACGGTCAAAGTCACTGAGATTATAGTTTTCCCCGTTCTGATGTTTGATGTGAACATTAAATGAAGCTCTCAACCCGTCTCTGTAGGATTTTATTTATTGCGCTGCTGCCACATGATTGTATAACTAACTAAACAGGAACGAGCAGGTGTACAGGTGTTCCTAATAAAGTGGTCAGTGAGTGTATTATTATGATTGAATTGTTCATTTTTAATGATTAAGTATAAACCTGTCTTGTATCCTGCATGTGCAGAGCTGCTGTGCAAGTACAATTAACCAACAGCACTGTGGTATAATAGACTAATCATATTGATGTGCAGAGAAATATAAATCTGTGTTAACCACTAGAACCATATAACATTAGCCCATAAATACGTTTTTCATTAAAGAAAAAGAAGTGTCTGGTATAGATGATAAACACGCATACTGTATCTCCATTAAAAAAGAAAAAGAAAAAGAAAATGAGAAATGTCAGTAGTGGTATGGAGGAGTCTTAATAAATAAATATGAGGTGTCATAATTCAGGCAAAGGCTTTTGTCTGAACCAAGACAACCTCAAATTCAGACAAAGAAAACCCATTCACAAAGAGCACGATAATAAACCTCGTATCTATGTTATCCTTCCTACAACACAGCTGTAGAATTAGATCTGGCAGAATCTTAATGAAAACCTGAAATAGGACACGATCGAATTCGCTGTCCTCCTTTCATCACGATAAAACATGAGCGAGACGAAGAACAGGCTGCAAATTTGACTTGTGGAGGAGGACGCTACAATAAAAAGTGTCTCTTTGTCTCTTTCTGCCTGTCAGTTTTCAGGCCTTAATGATCCTCAATCAATTTACACACCCACCACTCAGCAGATAAACACATTATAGGTGTTCATTCATGTTCATGAAGTAGGCCTTGCTCATTGCACCTGTCAAGCTTGATTCATTCATCTCCCGACATTCCAGCAGCAATATATGACATGGACATCTTATTTGATGCCCAGTTGGTCTCGGATTACAGAATAGAACAGAAGTGATACCTTTATAACTATATACATATGGGACAGATTAAATAAACATACAGTGTGCTGCATATTATGAGTTCTGAATGGATGCACATTTCAAGAGCTAAATACAATCCTTTTTTATTTATTTTTTGGCCTTGTGTTAATATGAGCTGGTCTGGTTCAGATAAGGCGCTCGCTCAGGGGCTTACTGATAGCAGGTTATTAGACTTCATCCATGCTCCTCTGAGCTGATAGGCTTTGGGTAAATGAATGAGGGACTGATAGAAGACTGATAGCAGAGATATATAGAATGAATTATTATCATCATGTAATCGCTGTTAATTAAAGTGTCAGATCATATGAATCGACATGCTTTGAAAAGAAGCTTTTATTTTAGAAAAAAGTGACCTTGAATGATTTATTATATTCTGCCTTTGTGTTTTCATTAAAGATAATTTAATATCAATAAATGTTTATATTAAAATGCAAATACACTACACTGCTGCAGGGCTCATGCAAAAATACTGTATATGTAACATTACATAAAAGAAATAAAAAAACATTACCAGTTGACTGCAATGGAGTGGCGCCCCATTAATAACTTGTAAATGAATGTAATAAATGAATTACATTAGCTCGTTTGGTTGATGCTTACAATTGAGACTGGATACAATCGAACTGTTAAGGGTTTTGCTCAAGGACCCAAATTTGATAGCTCGACAATGCTGGGATTTGAACTCATAACCTTCCAATCAGCATCCCCCAAGCCACCACTTCCACAATTATCAGTTGAATAACATCCGTATGCTTTACATGGATTTTAAGCAAAAAAACTTACATTGCTAATGTCGAAAGTAGAGTAGTTTTCTAAAAAATGAGATACAATACACACTTTCTGCCAATGACAATGTTTCCAGATCCATGTTTCATGTTTGACTGAGAGGCAAAAGGTTCCACTATTGATATCTATGGTGGTGTAGCGGATGTTGCCGGGTTCGATCCTGAGCTCAGGTTACTGTCTGTACTGAGTTTTTCATGTTCTCCCAGTGTCTGCTTGGGTTTCCTCCAGGTTCTTTCTTACACATCCTCTCCATCTTCTTTGGTTTCTTCCAATTTCTTAGGTTTCCTCCCAAAAACATGCCAGTTGGCAGTGTGAATATGTGTGAATGATGCCATGCAATGGAGTGGCCTTCCATCCAGGCTGTACTCCTGGCTCATGCCTAGTGCTCCCAGTATAGGCTCTGAATCTACAATGACTCTGACCAGGATAAAGAACTTACTGAATGAATGAATGAATAAATTAATGTGTAATTACAGTAATTTTCTCTTTATGGGCTTTTAGTTTACTATAAATACCTGATTTTCAAATGAGTTTTTGTTTGTTTTTTTTGCATTTCCCATACTGTCCCAACTTTTTCGGAATTGGGGTTGTAGACTGAAAAATATTTTATAATTTCATAATAAGAAATATTAGATACTTTTATTAGATATTTTCACTTGCTGAGAAATCATTTTTCACTGATGTTCCACAACATCAAGGTTACTATAAATCAAAGCTGTTTGGTAGATTGCCTGTAACCACAAATCCTTCAATTGACAATTGTTTAGATAATAGTTGGGAAGGTGGTGTGAAAGGTTCTGTCCCAAATCAATTACTAAGCAACATACACTGAACTGCCAATCTACACTTCCTCAGAGACAGGACTGTCAGCCCCTTAATGCCCGTACGACTGTTCAGATGAAGACACGATAGCTTGGGAATCCGTAAAAACACCAAAATTAAAAATAGACATAGATCAAAATTAATTTAAAAAAATGTGTTTGACACACAAAAAAAAGAGTAATAATTCATACAGAATACATGACTGATGCACAAAGCCTTGCACGTATCTTCTCTTGTCTTTTGTGTTGCCTTTATTTTGACTTGGGTTTACAGCTCCATTTCCCTTCTTCGCCTTGAGAGAGTGTGGGTTTGAGAGATAGGACTGGGGCCATCCGTCACACGCCAGCGTACATTTCAGGAAACCTATTCTGAACCCTGAGTTAAATCTTCACTTGCTTTTGTAGGGCAAGCTGGAAATTGTATAACACTTTCATGTGGCCACTTCCTCCTACTTTCCTCCCCAACACGAGGAGAGGACACAGCAGGTTATTTATTTTTACAAATAGCCATCTGCTGTGGCAGATTGTCAGATGGCTGCTTGCTAAATAACCTATCTGACCTGAACCATGGGAACTTAGCCTAGTAAAATTGCTCATGGAGGTAGAGAGCTCTTTTCTTGTTTTGTATTTGTATATAGTAAGACATGCAAATCTAGGTGAAAGACATTAATTAAGGCTTTGACATTTCCGTTCAGTTTTAACTCAAAAAAAGTGTAAATATTTCATTTTGTCACATTATTAAAGATTCAGCATGCTCCAGGTTTATCTCAGAGAAGCAGAAATAAAAAAGCAGCCTCAAAGAAATAATTTAGTTTAACGTCTCTTGGAAACCAGCCCCACAGCCTGCCTATTTCCCCTATCGCAACTTCACAGAACAGCTCCAGAGATGTGATTTAGATGGAACTTGTAAATAACATCCTCTGAGTCACAGCCACGGCATATTTCCAGTCCATATCATTTGACGAATGCTAATGATGACCCACCTAACTCCCAGAGTACCCATCTGTTGTTTGTCCAGAGTCCAGAGGGAGTGGCAGAAAGACAGAGAGAGCAGCAGGTAGAGGGTGAATTAGCTTTGAACCATGACCTTTGCTTGCAGCGAGGAGCCACAGGTGTGCTGGAGAGGAATGATGCCAAACCTGCTGTGTCCTCTGTAGCAGATTGCAGACTGGACGTCAATTACTTGGGCCTGATGAGAGGTGCGTTAGCGTAGACATTCTGTGTGCAATATCCACTGGTAAGGAAATGAATGAATTATTTAATTCATTCATCAAGCCTATCCAAGAATTTACCCTGGATAGGACACCAGTCCGTTACAGGACATCATGCATACACATGCATTCACGCCTTGGGGCAATTTAGAGTAGCCAATCCACCTAGCATCACGTGTTTGGACAGAAAACTAGAGAACTCACAGGATTGAAACCTGAGACCCTGGAACTGTTAGGTGGCAACACTACCCACTTGTAAGGATTTACATAATCAATATGGGTAGATCAAGAAAATGTGCGCTGACAACCCCCAATATCATCATAGCAACTACACCTAGACACCACTTTACTAAAATTTCAGATAAACAGCACTATTTTGCTTGTTCAGTCAGCTAAATTGTGTGCTAGTGGGCCTGTTGATAAGTGACGTACAAAGAATTATTGTGTAAATGAGATGTAATTATTATTTCAATGAGGATTTGCATGTGCAAACTCTTCTTGATAGCTGTGGCAAGCTCGGAAGAGTGAGCTAAAACTTGCCAAACATATTGTACTGTATGCATAAATATACAGTAATATGTCAAGTATAACAGAGTTTAAAGATGGGACATGAATCAAAAACTGTCTAAAAACCAATATATAATGTGAAATAAAAGAGTTTAGACAAAAGTATTTAGAGTATGTATTGTTCAGAAGGTTTTGTGTAAATAATAATAATAATAATAATAATAATAATAATAATAATAATAATAAAACTCTCTATTTCAAATGAAGCTCAGTTTTAGTCCAATAATAAGCCATAACTCATTATTTTGAGATACTGGCACAAAAATCTTGTTGTGAATTGGCATGACAAAAGGGAAAAGTGTTTAATTAATTTAATACCTGCCCTTTGCTTGTATTAATTTACACATGCAATCACTGTTATTGACATGGCTTTCAGAATCACATTGTGAGTGCTAAATGAGTCAATGCATTGTCATTGTCATTGCACTGACACCTGTCTGAATTTCTTCCCGCATTCAGGTAGAAACAACCTAAATTATAATCGTCAGGGCAAAATAGGCAAGAAGACTGTGACCTAGTTTTATCAATCTGAGAAGAAGCAGCCAGGATTACAAAACTGTCAATCAAACCAGGATGTGAAGATGAAACATCCAAACAGATGGCTTGCCATGGTATCTTGAGAGCGAAACCTCCTCACCCTCCCCCCATCACCAATCCAGACAAGAATAAACCATTGGAGGGATGCTGTAAGTAAGCCCCTTAGATTTGCTTAAAGTCCTTCTCCTCATCCATCTAGTATGATGAATGTGTATAGATCATTTATTTAATGCTGTACAGACAGACAGATTCTTAGATATTAGATCAGGTAAACCAAGATATTGCTTTAGGGTACCGCTTTTGGCATTTAGAATAGAAAAGACATTTGACATTATAGCGTGTGCATGCATATTATTCATACATGCATGCGTGGTTGAGGTTTGGGCTCGACTGTCAGAGACAGGAAGCTGACCCTTTCAGCCTAAAGTTAAAAAGAAGACAAGACCGGGTCTTATCTTGAGCAGGTGACCTTGCTGACATCAGCGAAAAGCAAAATCCTCACAATAGACGACATGCTTTTGTGGAGCCTATCTGCATAGAAAAAGGTACATTTTCATTGTTTTTAAAGGGAAATTGCTTTTATGATAAAGCAGGGGCATTCTGATGACCAAGCAGTTTTCACATTTTATCGCCATTGTATAAATTCTTAGCTTTTGCGAAATTTTAAATCAGCTTGTTTTATGAAATACCATCCTGCATGCTCCGAGTTTAAACTGTGCAATACAATTTCTTATCTGTGTTACACTGTAAAATAAATCCTTTATCATTTTGAACATATGGAAATGAATTTAGTCATCAAATATTGCTTTTCATGAACCTATTTTTCCCCCTCAAAACCTAACTAAGCGGAAAAATATCATTCTTGAAAAAAAAATCGATCTTTTCCTGTCTAAATTTAAGGACTGACCTACAATCATTCATCGTGGAGCAGTTGGTTGCACCCTCCCCCTTCTTGACCTGGATAATCAGATTTAAAAAAGAAAATCTTTTAATCACCAATGCATCCAAAAGTGCAGTGGGAATATTTTGAAGATGGGATTCTTGAATATTTTGAAGTATGGATTCTTGTGTAGTGTGCTGGAAGCTCCATATTGACTGCACATAACAGTTATGAATAGTGGAGCCACGTTACAACTGGCAGTGACAGCAAAGTAAAGAGTCATATATATGGTGAAAGGCCATGAATATCAAGAGGATGAGATAGGAGCGGCAGAGACAATGGAAGAGCTTCTCATAACAATTCAAGGCATGCATGTATGTGATATTGAATCTCAGTCTCATGTACAGCCTATAAATAAACATCTACAGCAAACAAAGACGTTGCAGTATGGATTTAAGCTGCCCTGAAAGACAGACAGTGAGGAGAAGAGGATGAGAGATTGAGGTAGATGGAGTTCAATCGAATAAGGCACTTTGGTATTCAGTGCAAACAGTCGCTCAGAGAGGGGGTTTGACTTTTTGAGATCTGTTGCACTGAGAGGGGTCACTGAAAGCCCACAGCTTCCAGATGTTCTCTTAACTGCGAGCAAGCTTGATGAGTCCAGCATTACAGACATAGACATATTCATTTGCACATGCTGATGAGAATAAATGTTCTCTTTTTGGATTTAGTCCCAAGGATTCTTTTTAATTTTGTTTCAATACCGAGTTTTTGAATTTTCCAGACTGTAATTTCTTTTTCTGGCAAGAAATCTGATCAAACTATTACGTCTCATCTTTGGTTTATGCTAATGTATGAACCAGTTAATGCCCTTGTAACTCTTAAACTTTATTATGATTTCTTATCTTTTTTTCCCCCAAGTTTGAATGAGCTTAAATGAGTAACAGGGTTGAGCTTTTACGTGGAATTAGCAAATGCAGAAAATGTAGTTAACTAGCATCCATAAAAACATTCTAAGAATTTACTGAAATTATTTTTCGATATATTCTCTATAATATATTTTCTATTCATAATGTGGGTAGCATGGTAATACTTTCAAAATGACATTGTCAGTCAATATCACTGAAAATTAAAAAAAAAAAAAAAATGATAATGCAACTTGCTTTTGTAACAACTTCCTGTTGTTAAAGGAGGGTTAATTCAATTTTTTTTTTTTATTTTTTTTTTTTTACTTTTTTACACATAGAATTAACAAATACACAAACTATCTATCATCCATGCTAATGGAACAAGGACATTAATGAGTTTCTAAATTAAATTTACTTTGTCTATAATTGGGATAACAGATCATATGTTCACAGTAACCTCTGTCAGTCAATATCCCATTATCAATGATAATAAGAAAAATAATGTTTGATAGAAGGGCGCACGGTGGCTTAGTGGTTAGCCTCACACCTCCAGGGTCTGGGGTTCGATTCCCGCCGTGGTCATGTGTGTGCGGAGTTTGCATGTTCTCCCCGTGCTGCGGGGGTTTCCTCCGGGTACTCCCGTTTCCTCCCTCAGTCCAAAGACATGCATGGTAGGCTGATTGGCGTGTCTAAAGTGTCCGTAGTGTATGAATGGGTGTGTGAGTGTGTAACTTATTTTTCTTCTTCCCATGATCTTCAGGAAATGTGTATGATGCAACCTCCTGTTGAATATGTGACTTGTGGAATATTCTAAATCATTCCTAATATGTGAATGTGTTCAGGTAACACAGTTGAGTGATATGCTGTGGGACTAAAATGTACATTTTTCATAACACGGTAATGGATGCTTCATGGATTTTTCAAGCATGCGATTAAATAGATTCAAACCTTAATGCAAAAAAATATATTTATGTTTATGTGAAGAATACATGACTTGTGTTCAAAATGTATTTTACCTTTACTTCACATACAGTACATACAATGTAAATGAAATATCCATGGGAGACGAATGGCACCCCAATTATGGAATCATCTGTGTAACTGACATAAATATTTTAAGAGATGTATGAAATAGCTAGACCAAAGTTCAGATCTGGTCCATAGTGTACACATTTTGAAATAAAGTTGTGCTGTGGTTGGAAATCCTGAGCTGGATTCAGTCTGTCTGGGCTTGGGATTAATAGTCTGGGATGGCAGAGGAAGATTTGAAGGCGGTAGCCCTGAAGTCGCTTCCATGGAAAGGCAGGGCATTTGTGATTAGCAATCCTTCTAGAGCCATCAGTTATTGGTGCAATGCAAATGTCACTGTTTATGTGAACTAACCGACTGTGGATTTGCAGTGATGGATTGACTCTTATGATCTTTTCATGAGGTTTTGTCCTTCCATAATGGAGTAACTCTTGAAAATTGCTGTGCGGTTTCCTATGAGTTGGATGATAACATGCATGCTCACTCAATGTAAAAATATATCTAGTGAACATTTTGAGGCGTACCTCACCACAAACCAGTGCATTTTCACATAATGTTTGAAAAACCTACAATTTCATTTATGTTTAAATCTTTGGTTTGTAGTGGGTTGCCATGGAGACTGGGTGGAGATTGAAATGAAGAAAGATGCTCAGAACTGGAGATTTTTTCTTTTTCTTTTTAGGAATAGAAGTCTGGATTCAATTTGCCAATGAATTCAAGT
The DNA here is from genome assembly GCA_024331685.1 of Stegophilus panzeri. Lineage (NCBI taxonomy): Eukaryota > Metazoa > Chordata > Actinopteri > Siluriformes > Trichomycteridae > Stegophilus > Stegophilus panzeri. The sequence continues at coordinate 5,558,885 of JANDJT010000124.1, forward strand.
CTTTGTAGCTTTGGAAACAGTAGCCTGCAATTTTGACCCCTCATTAATATGATCGATGGGACAGCCTCAGACCTTTTATATGTTTATTTTAAGTTGCTTGCTTCTGGTTTGTGTAAAATCAAAATGACTAACTTGTGTTAGTAATGTGCTGGTGCCTGATCCTAACACACTTCCACTGCTGTGGCTCGTCTTTCCCGCCGGACATGCCTGATCCATCCTGATGCTCTACTTGAAGCTTCTGCACTTCTGACACATGTTCTACTCTTATAGATGGCCTCACCTTCTAACCATAAATGTTTGAACATTCCAAAAACAATCTCACTCTAGCAGTTGTGGATATAATCATCTGCTGCAATCATACAGACTGAACATCCTGAACATACCGAACATCATTTCAATACATTTAGTATTGTTTGAGTTTACAGTATACAGTTATAGAAGAGTAATGATTTATAATCTCGCTATCTGTTGTCACCCAGAAGAGGATGGTGTCCATTTTGAGTCTGTTTCCTCTCAAGATTTCTTTCTCATATTATCTCAGGGAGCTTTTCCTCACCATTGTTGGCTCTGTGTTGCTAAATAAGGATCTAAATCTTCCTCCAAATTTCTGGAAAGCAAATTGAAAAATTGAGCATTAAGTCCCTTAGCTACATTATTCTAAAAAGTGGGTCATATTCAATGCATTCTGTAAATACTAGGACCATTTTTGTTCTGTTGTGTTGTTGTCTTTAAGTCAGTAGATTTGAAATGAAACAAATTGAGTATGCAGTGAAAGAGCAGAACTTGGCTGGAAGGTGTGTGTTCAAACCGTATAATGTACAAGTAATTCCAGTTAGTTTAATCACCGTTGAAAATGAAAGTACTGCTTATAAACACTTGTAACCATATTTACATACAGTTACAGTTGGATACAGTAGTTAAACTCACAGCTTTATTATTATGAGATGCGGCACAGACGCAGGTAATTCACTGGACCTCATTTGTCAATCTTTGAGTAAATTTATGTGTAAACACTTTCATAGGCCAAACTGAAGAAAAAATTCCTGCTAGATTTTCAACCGTTTCATTACCACTGTTTTTCTTCTGTACCTATGTGTGTATGGTAATGATAAATGCCAATCACCAGTAAATTACCAAGCACTTTCATGACACAGATGATTTACAATTATTGACATCCACAAAACTCCATAAAAGGCAAGCTGAAAGTGAGCTGAAAATAACACAATGATGACTAAACAGTGAAAGAGCACCTCCTAAGTACTGCATGTGATAAATCTTCCAGTAATGCAGCTCAAACACTGCAGCGATTCAGCTAACATAAGCACACACTAACTCTCCCTCCATTACAGCTTTAGTTATTTTGTCCTAACAGAATAGTTAGTCTTATTAGTTTTAATTTATGGATTTGTTTTGGATTGCTTTCTTTCAAGTCATGTCAAGTCAGTATGAAATAACTGACAGTGTTTTCTTTTAATCCTGAGAGCATAATCTGTACATAAAAGTCGCATTAACTTGTCACCAATTATATGATTTGATGCTGATCAGACAAGGTTTTCATTAGTGAGTCTTTCTTATATGTAAAATTTGGACAAACTCAGGAGCTCAAATGTTTTTAAAGGGCTTATTGGAAAAATTAACATAATCTTTGTATTGTATTCTTTGCAAAGCAATGATATTTTCAACTCCCTGTGTATTTTTTTTTTTTTTTTTTGCCTCATATTTAGTATTCAGTCTCGCTCAGTTGGGCTCAGGTCAAGTGATTAACAAAATTTTCACTCATAGTTTCACTCATCCAAATTCCACACTCAACATTTTTGCACCCATAGCAGCATGTTAGAGGTCCTTAGTTTTCTGCAAGGTTAGCCAGGATGTAATTAAATTCAAAGCCTTTAGTTGCATCTGACCAATTAAGATGCTTCTAGTCACTTCAGACTTCATTCCACTGCTTCTATTGGCATCAAATCATTAAATCGACATGAGTGAGTCACTTCCACTGATAAATCGACATGCTCGTCACCATGTTTTACAGATAAGATGGCAGACTTTGGATAAGGAGCAGGAGCAGTGCCTGTTTTTTCTCACGTCATTCTGGTCAATGTTCATTCATTTTGTTTATAAGTCTAAGAACTCTAAGTAGTCTATTTTGTTTAAATTAGCCTTTCTATTCTCAAAACTTGTCAATGGTTTGAGTCTTGGGGTGAAGCCTATATTTATGCAAATATAGATATTTTAGTCTTGTCTTTGGCACATCTCTGCCTCCATCCTGAGAAGTATTATTAACAGTTCAACGGTTTTTCTTTAAGACTAAAAATATTCTTGTCTTCCAGCACCGCTGTTCTCTTCACTGTGGTCTGCCAGGGTGTTTGCTGGTTGGGAAGAACGTCCATAAGGTTAGATGACGTTACAGCTATCTGATTATCTAGCTACAATTTGCTAATATGAACACATTGTTTGGGTATGATAACAGATTCAACCAGAAATACAATTATGGAGTAAAAATAGCTTCCTACCCAGTCTAAATGCTTAAAACTGGGTATACACTTTCAGGACTTTCAGCCTGGTTTCGCTGTTGCAGACAAACATTGCATATTGTAAAATAATTATTTGGTCTTGAGATGAGATTGGTGGTCTTAGATGGCATTATGTAATGTTTAGTGCTAATGCAACTAAAGACAGCCAATGACAAAGTTCTCATAGAGTCAGTATCTTTTTAATTAAAGTCTGGGGGCCTGCAGCTTGTATAATATGGCATGATGCTTGTATAAAAGCCTCCAACAGGAGAATGGCATAGGATTACACTAAATTCATGAGATAGTTACAAATACGGTAGTGGTATAATGGAAAAATGGAAATAAAACATATTAATGGACAGCAAAAATATCCATATTGCCGCAAGCTCACTTTCTTTCGATACGAGCCCATTTTCTGCAAGAGCCTGAACGACGCTGATGGATGACATAAGATTTTTCTTCAATCATTAGGGCATCTTCATTGTACAATCTGACATGTACCATATAATGAACGCATGTCATAGCAGCCTGTTATAAAATGTGGTGAAGATTTTATTAGGATCACGTCATACAGTGTGACAAGTCAATCCTAAAAGACTGCTATAATCACACAAGCTTAAGGTCTTGCTCCCTTTGCTTTATTCACCATTTCGAACACTCTGCATTGGCAAGCACCTCTAACGTATGATTAGCAAAGTTATAATGTTATGTTTGTTTTATAAAATGTTTGTCTTAGTTCATAATGTTATGAACTGTTTTTTTATTTCTTTCTGTGCTCTAGTTTAGCCTAGAGGAACTTTGATCCAGCAACAGGGCCAAAGAACAAGAGATGAAAAAATAGAAAGGCAAATATTTAATAAGCCACAGAGCTGTCAGTTAGTGTGGGAAAATCTGTGTGTGCTTGTGTGTAAGTATTTTTAATACATGTGACAGCATGTATAAGAAAGCATGTAAGCCTGCAGGAATGGCCATGAGTAAATCTTATCAATACATGGTAATGCCTAAACACAAATTTCCCCCTATGCATCACTCATTTAGCATTCTAAAGGTTCAAACGGTTTGTCCAACTGGAAGAACCCTTGTAGCATCTAAACAGAACCGCTTTAAGAAACTTAACCATCCAAATGCTTAACCGTCCAAGAAAACCCATAAGGAACTGTTTGTCTAAGAGTGAACAAAAAGCATCAGCTGAAGGCTTCATGAAAGCGATCAACAAATATGTTTTGCATAAACACTTCTTGAAGCGCCAACAACTGTGTTTCATTATAAGTGAGTTTTGAATCTATTATTTTCACAGAGAAATACAGAGGCATAACTAACACTGGTGACACTGAAGACATGTCCTCACAATGCTTTCATATGCCTGGTTTTGTCTATTTTTATTTTATTTTTTTTATTTAAGTTAAAAATGTTTTAATGTTTAATCCAAATGCTTTCTGAAATCTATACTCACAGTTTCTCAAGATCCTGATGTCTATACATTTCTATCAGGTTTCTTTCTCTGTGAATCCTGATGTTTGATCCAAGCATGTTGAAATGCATGGGCGTTTCTAGAGTTTGATCACTTCTGGGGCACAGGCCACCAAAGAATTTATAGGGGTGTCCAGGGGCATGTAATATTGAACTAATGAAATGTTATGCAAAGGGGTTCAGAACATTTAATTAGTTCAAGGTTTTTCCTGAATGCAGTACTTATTTTCAATTTGAAACAAAAATAATGGTTGCATTAAAAAAAAAACTCACCCAGTTGGTGCCCAGTTGGAATATTTTAAACTTAAGTGTGAAAGGGTTAATGCTTTGACATTTTTACCATATCTGGGTAATTTGTTGATCTTGTAATTGTAGACTAAGGTCCTGGTTATAAAAGATTTATTTGAGTGGTGGAAAAATTAAATTCTAAATTGAAATATAGATCATTCAAATGCAACATTTGTCCCTGCTCTCTGCCAGGGTTGTAACCTGGCCTGGGCTTTTGGGGCTGTAGCCCTGAAGATTTTTTCTTTAGTCCTGAATAATTGGAGCAGTTTGCCACTATGGAAATGAACATCAATAAAAGAAGACGGCAGTGTTTTAATTTTATATCTTCAGTGAACAGAGGCAAGACCAGAGTTTACAGGAAAATACGTGGAAATACTCGTGTCTTATTGGCTGACAGCTCTCAATTCTACCAAACGCTAGCTCACACAGTCAGTTGGTGTGAGGGGAAAATGGACATATGCTGATTTATTACCAGTAAAGGGACTGAAACCGAAACACTAAATTACTCTCGTGCATAGCGAGGGGTGAGACGTTGAACCTCTGTTCGCTGAGAATAAAATACAACACTCTGTTTACTGAGGATAAAAATACAACACCCCATTCAATAAGATACAAAATTACAACATGGCCGTCTTCTTTTACGTAGTAACAAGTCAATGATTTATCAGGAAACATTTTACATGGGCACAGCAAAATTTTACTGCCCCAGTAAAAAGGGTCTAGCGACGCCCCTGACACCCTCCATGCATCTTTGAAATGCTGCTGGTGCATTCGATAATCCGAAAGGCGTGCAAACCCATTCATAAAACTCCAATGGAGTACTGAAAGCTGTAACATACGGTATCTAGATTTCTCCTTCATGCAACTTTAATTATATGTACTGCCTTGTTCTTAATTGAAAACCATGATAATCCCCCTAGGTTATCATTTAGATCATGTATCCTTGGCAGCAGGTATCAATCTTGAATGATCTTAGGTTGTAGATTTCAATAGTTAACACACAGACATAGACTGCTGTCTTTCTTACAAGCACACACACACAAGTGGTGATTAATACGATGATGCTGTTTTCTGAAACTGATCCTCATCTGAGACTTTTTGAGCTTGTCTGTTAGACTGGTGTTATAATGTAGCAGACCTGGAAAATTCACCCAGGCACACCTTAGGCAAATAGGGTTCTCCATAGTGAAGCCCTCTGGGACGAGGCATAGTGGGCCACATTGGGTCCATTACACTCTCTATGGTACTAAGCATTCTGCAATCAGATCGCAGTGGCCTACATGAGGCCCAAAATTTATTCAATGTAAACCTAGTTTCCACTACCATTCTCACTAGTAGTTGGAGCACACTGGGACTCTTTCCTCAGGGTGACCATGTAACAGAACCCAAGGTTCCTATCTAAGATTAGGTGTCTCAAACCTAAGAACTGGGTGACTGACATTACAATGTGCTACAAGGGTCAATCTACAGATTGTTCCCTACCATGCCCATTACATACCTTATGGTGCTATGTGAACTGCACAATGGCTAAATGGTCAGAGAATCAGCTATTCATCTGGCATGATGTCTGTCTAAGCATTTTTGGACCACTGAGTAATGGGTCATCACCATGGCCTAGAAGCACAGTATTGTGATTGTTTTATGAATTCTGGATAATTGCCAAGGTCCTCCATTACTCAGAACCTGGGCCAAACTTAGCACTAACATTACACAGTCTTACATTTTAATCTGCAGTTTTTTTTTTGTGCAAAGAAAAATAAATGAGAAAAGGGTCTGATCACAAGAAACACTAAGGTGGAATTATTGGTTAATATATTATCTTAATAAAATAAATATCAGGTATATAATCTCACCAACAAAATCCAAATATTTCATCTGTAATGTGCTTAATACATGTATTAAGTTTTTCTATTGTTTTGTTGCTCACATATTTTTCCAATTGCTGCTTGAACTATTTCACATATTTAATACAGCCAATATACTGTATAAAATCTTTAATATTTTAAAATGTTTCATATTTTTAATGTAATATTATTTAATTAATACGTGATCCGGATAAAGCTGTAAATTTTAAAAGGGTTGGACTAGTTAGGGATAGCAGATTCAAAAGCAACCTTATCTAGAAATGTCCTGATAAATTAGTAGCAAGACGTAGTATCAGAAATGACTAGACTTGGATCCAAGTGCAGGAGAAGGCGTCTGACAAAACTCTGTTAGTCAAAATCTGAGCCTTAGGGGCATTAAAGAGATTTTGATATATTGAATAAATGTAAAAAAAAAAAAATTCATAGGCCTCATGGTGTGCAGAAGGAAACTTGGCTCTATTCTGTCGAACGCCTTCTCAGCATTCATCGATACAATCACCATGGGGTGTCCTCGTTTCTGTGCAGCATTTATTATATGGAACAATCGGTGTACATTATCTGCTCCCTGTCTGTTTTTGACAAATCCGGGTTTGGTCTGCATGACATTCTCCAGCCGTAAAGCAATTGTTTTGGATAGAACCTTATAGTCAGAGTTCAGCAAACTGAGGGGCCTATAGGAGCCACATTTTTGTTTATCTTTGACTAGTTTGGGTAGCAATGTTATTATCACAACCTCCAGTGAGTATGGTAGCACTTGATTATCTAGTGCTTCCTTGATCATGTTGGTAAGAGGGGCCAGTAGTTTTTTAGAGAATGCTTTGAGGTATTCGATAGGGAATCCTTTTGGCCTCAGCACTTTATTATTCTGTAAAGAATAGATAGCACAAAGTACTTCCTCCTCAGATACTCTGATGTCAAGAAGAACTTTGTCTGAACTTTGTATAAATTTTGGGGATACATTTTGTATAGTGAAGATTGAATGTCAGTTGTCTTCTTGTCTATGTGAGAAGTCAAGTCATCATTAGAATCCCGACTCATTTTCATGAGAGACTTGAGCGTTGGCTTTTCTTGATCAGCCGCCATCTTTGCTATGATGGAGATCTCAGTCGGCGTGTCGAAAGTTGTTATATTAAGTTCCTCACCCTTTAAATTATATCACTTCAAGTAAATAACAAAAGTCCCATAGAAAGAAAGAAATGCTTCTTATTTGGAGTTAAGTTAAGGCTCCATATAAAGGCAATTAAGATCAATTGTGATCAATTGATCATAATTGGTGGGCAGTGGTTGCTCAGTGGTTAAAGGCTCTGGGTTACTAATCAGAAGGTCAGGAGTTCAAGCCCCAGCACTGCCAAAGTACCACTGTTGAGCCCTTGGGCAAGGCCCTTAACCCTCAGTTGCTCAGTTGTATAAATGAGATAGATGTAAGTTGCTCTGGATAAGGGCGTCTGCCAAAAAATGCCATAAAAATCAATAGTGAAGTCCTCAATCACCTCTTTTGTTCAAATTAATATTCAAAGTATCCTGCAATAAGACTTAGATTACTGCACTCTAAGTACAACTGAAAGCCTATAGTGTTATACTATTATTATTATTATTATTATTATTATTATTATTATTATTATTGTTGTTGTTGTTGTTGTTGTTGTTGTTGTTGCTGTGTTTTATGATCGTTGTAGCTGGTGTTGCAAGGCAAATTTCTATGAATTGACAAAAAACATATTGTCCAATCTAATTGCTTTTACTTTCATAACGGTGTTGTCTTCCACAGGAGAAAAGTAAGAAGCATAAAGAAGAAAACAAAGAAGAAAAGACATTAAAGCCAACTTCTGTAAAAGGTGATAAATACAATCATGTGAAAAAAATAAGTACACCCCATTTTTTGTTGGCTTTTTTGACATATTTGGACAAGCAAACATTTGATCATATTTGAGACAGTGCCTATTAATGAAGTTCATATACTTGAGCAGAACCACAAGGAAAACTTGCTTTTTCAATCATTTATTCAAGAGAAATATCAATATATGTGATATTTCTCTGTGGAAAAAGTAAGTACACCCTTGGCCTCAGAAGCTAGTATTGCCCTCTTTACCAGAAATAACCTTTTGTAGGCGTTTTGCATAATTGTCCACCAGTCTCTGACATCGGCTCGCTGGAATTTTTGACCACTCTTCCATGCAATATTCTTTCAGTTGCAAGATGTTTGAGGGTTGTCTTGCATGTACTGCCTATTTCAAATCCTCCCACAACATTTCAATGGGATTCAAATCCAGGATTCAAACCCTCCATTTCTTCTTTTTCATTCCTTGGTGGATTTGTTAGTGTGCTTAGGATCATTATCCTGTTGAAAGGTCCGCTTTCAGTTCAACTTCAACTTTCGAACAGATGGCCTCACATTATCTTCATGCACTCTTTGATATGATGCAGAATTCATAGTTGAATCAATGAATGCAAGCTGTTCAGTCCCTGAGGCAGCGAAGCAACCCCAAACCATAACAATCTCACCACCGTGCTTCACAGTTGGTATGAGGTGCTTCTCCTGAAAAGCTGTTTTTGGTCTGCGCCAAACATGTCTGCTGTTACTGTGGCCAAACAACTCTATCTTTGATTCATCTCTCCAGAGAACATTATTCCAAAAGGCCTGGTCTTTGCCTATATGCTCAATGGCAAACTGTAGTCTTGCAAAGGCTTTATCCTGGCATGCCTCCCATGCAGGTCAAATTTGTGCAATCTCTTTCTGATTGTAGAAGCATGCACTTTGACACCAACAGTTGCAAGACTTAATAGCAGATCCTGTGATGCCGTTATGGGGTTCTTGGAGACATTCTGGATCAGACGGTCTGCTCTTGGGCTGAATTTGCTGGGACGGTCAGTCCTGGATTAATTGGCAGTCGTTTGAAATCTGCGCCACTTGTACATTATTTTCCTTACAGTAGAATGATGTATTTCAAATCATTTGGAGAATTTTTTAAATCCCTTGCCAGAGTCCTAGGCATCCACAACCTTTTTTCTGAAGGTCTTACACAACTCTTTAGATCTTGGCATGATGACACCACACACCTCAATAATAAAGGGAACACCAGACACTAGATGTGAGAGGGGTATAAATAAGACAGGTTCCACCTGCACTCCCTGAGCAGATTCTAATCACTAGCACCCAATCTTCAACACCTGATTCTAATATTATAGTTTTGAAGGTGTGATAAATGTAGGGGTGTACTTAATTTTTCCATGTGACTGATCTGTTTTATATTAATTTAAATTGTGAAAATTACCACAAAATGTCAATTTTATGTGTCATTTGATAGCGAGTGTATCAACTTTATTAATAGGCACTGTTTCACAGGGGATCAAACGTTTGCTTGTCCAGTTATGTCAAAAAAGCCAACAATTTCCATGGTGTGTACTTATTTTTTTTTACATGACTGTATATGATGATAAAATAATCATTTATTTCAGTTCTAGTGCAATTTAATTAGTCCTGCAGAATCCCAACTACTTTTTGGAATATCCTTCAAAACTCCTCATGCTATTATTTTAATTTTAGTAAAACACTCTGGCCCACAGTGCACCCAAGTTTGTTTCCTTGGAACATTTCCTGACCTAAATACTGGGGGAAACCCCCTCCTGATGTATCTTGTAAATGGAAGAATTCTTTTGAACAACTATATTTGCTTTGAGTCAGATATCTGATCTTGAGTGCTACACCATTAGTAGTACTAATTTATTTATTACCTTAACATCAGTGGATAACTGTCAGGACCACTGACTGTACAGTATATATGAGTGGACAGCATTGCACCATTCACTCCCACTTTCTCAAGCCTTTTTCAAGCTTTCTCAAGCCTTTTTTTGGTCAAAATGGGAATCACAATCTTACAACAAAAAAAGCGGGATGGGAAGTGGGTCCGCCTCTCACCCGCCCATGTAGTGATGGCTACGGTATATGCACGTCCACAATAAGTTACCTAAAGTGAACCTAAAATGAATTACCTATACTTTAAATGGCGCATTGGATAAGTCAAAGTGGTAAGTACAGCGTTATTTATTAATATGTAAAATGCTACACTGTAGTTGTAGACTGTACACTGTAATTACTACACTGTAGTAATTTTTGTGCAGCTATATTGATTTTATAATTGTCAGGAAAAGATATGAGAGTTTTGAGTCATGACTGACTGAACTTCTATTTGCTAGCTAGCTGACATTATCCATCATTTTAATCAAAATAATATAAGTAGCTAATGTAAAGTACCACCTGAAATTATAAACAGCAGTCAACATTCACGCTCAACACAATCTATTTTTTAAGGCAAAACAATAGCTGCTCTCCATTATTTTCATTTAGCTGTACCCATGTGAAGAAATGCTCTTATATCATCTGGTCATTCTGTCAGTGCAGTTCTAACCTTACCACAATATTCGCTAAGGTCATACAGTCTATACAATATTATGAAAGGTAGCTAGTGTTAGCTGTCTTGCTTTGTGCCACCATTTTGTTCACTCATGTTGGTTTGCTAGTTATAATATTGGCACAAGACCGAGCTTAGACATCAAATTGCGCAACATCCTGGAAAAATTGCAAAGAACTCCCCACTGAGGGTCTGTTAGAACAGTTTACATCAGAAGAAGGTATGGCTTTGCCACAGAACTGTGCAGAGCTTTGGAAACATGCATATTCATGAGGCTCAACTGTCATAGCCTAAGGCCATCAATCACCACATCAACCACGCCCTTTTAAAAAATATATATATTAAAAAAAAGCACCAAATAACACCTATAAAGCACATTTATTCTAAGGAAAACTATTATGGGAGATATTAAGGTTAACTAAACTTGTAGAAATGACAACAATATTGCTGAAAATAATTTGTGGAGATTTTAAATATTTTTATGAATTTTTTTTTAAATTTTGCTCAGTCTTCATTACCTAAGATGGGAATGGGCGGGGTTAAAAATTGTACTGCAGCCAACCACTAGAGGGCCTCAGAAACAGTTTGGCTTCACTTTTGACTCTGTCAAACTCATACAATCATGGGTCAGGACTATTGTGATCGGGATTATTTGTACAGTGCATGCTGGGTTATTGTAGAGCTTTGGTGGGCAGAAACCTAATAGAATTCCATCATATAAGACACTACCAAGGAGGTAGTCGAAGTTAAAGATATGGAGCATAAACTGAGCCAAGCTTCTAAAGTGTTATTTCTTCAAATAAACAAAAAAAAAAAGATGAATTTATATAGGTGCTCCACTTCCGAAAGGTTCATACAGAACAAAAACAATTCAGTTTTACATGACAGAGTAGGTGAAAGCTTTAGATTTGCCAAAACATTGTCAGTTATTGTACTTCAAAATCAAAATAGAGTAATCTAATCATATTCGGGTGTTCTTTAGATCTTGGAGAAAATCTCTTGTGTCTTTTAATAGGAAAAGGAAAAGGATGCAAGGAGATTTTGACTGAGGCCTTGGCTGACGAAAGCAACCCTTCCAAGATGGAGCCTCTAACTGTTGAGTTCAGCATTCAGCTGGATAGATGGACCTCTGATTCACAACCATTGTATCTAAACTCGACATAATAGACTCTGTGCTGATAAGGCTTCATATTGTTCTGCTCAGGATTTTTCACTGCTGAATATCTTAAAACCAAATTCATGAACTGCCCATTTTGTGTATCTTGTAATATCTTTCATTTCAACTGTAAAAAAATAAATAATATATATATATATATATACACACACACACACACACACACACATATATATATATA
>JANDJT010000124.1:5574241-5591733 GCA_024331685.1 Stegophilus panzeri
CCATTTACCATAACAATGTTTGGTGCCTAAAATGTTTGCACAGTACTGTGTGTGTGTATATATGTATGTATGTATTATCTCAAATAAAAGTGTAATTATTCATCTAAATAAATCATCTGGTAAAAGTTACATTTGGATGTAGAAAAGTATAAATTGTTAAGTTTACTTAAAGTATGAAAGTACAAGAAAAAACACACACTGATTTTATTCACTTATGGTAAATAAGTGCCTCTTTCACCAATAAACTAAGGAATGTGAGAAACATTAGCCTAACTAACAACAGCTTTATTCATCATCTCTGAAATGTTAGTTAGCATGATAATAACTCTGACGAAACAAATTAGTTGAGTGCAAATAGCTTGCTGTCACAATACAAACTACCGTGATAAATGTGAATTGTTCGTAGGAGCAGATAGGTTACGGTGATGTGTATTAGGTCTCATTCTCTGTCACATCTCTTAAGTTTAGATTTGTTAAGAATTTGATACTAAAAAAGTTGCCTTAAGATTTCACAAATACTGTATATGATTAGTGAATGTAGTGGAAAGTAGAGGTTTGGAAATTTAGGAAGTAAAAGTCAGATGTATTAGGTCAAGGAAAAAGTCAGGTAAAGTACAGATACTTAATAAAAAACAGACCTAAAGGTGCAACAGTTTTTTTTATTTTATTTCTTACTAGTAGAAATAACCTGGAAAATCTATAGAACATGATTAAATTATAATTGTTTAAGCAATGGCATCAGCATGATTGTATTATGTGGCTGAGAAAACCCATTTGGAAAACTGCGCTCCGGGCCATATTGCTTGTGTGGTTACATAGGTGTCCTGTCAGTCTTTTTATATTCGCACCTCTTCACTCAACCCGTATCTTAGTTTGTTCCGAAGGATGACATAGTGAAACTCAGTAAGCGCCCAGATCCTTTTACTGTAGCAAAAAATCGACGGCATGCTTCAAAAACCTTAACCACAAGAAATGCTGTAAAACCAAAATAAACATTGGTAGCACTTTACCAATAAAATAAAATGTATTACTGTTGAAGGGAATTATAGACGTTCTTCTAATAAAGACTTTAATTGTTTAATGGCCGGCTTTACATAACGAAGTATATACACTTAACTAACACCCTATTAAGTATAGTAAAGTAATCATACTTTGATACTTCCAATCTTGGGCTATATTTAGTTAGTAACGCTGCTCACATTTTGCGATCCTCTTCAATGAAATTTCTCATTGGACACAATCCCATTTGGCTTTCAAACTGAGGAATTTCGTTTGTGTGACACATAACGGCTATGTAAAGCCACTGAATACACACCGCCCAGCTGTCCATGTGCTTCCCACTGGGCACTGGCATGAACAAAACTCATTTGGCTCCGGCTCCTGTGAATCAAACATAGTGTTCATGGAGAGAGGTTTTCATCTTTTCACAGTCACGTGCATTTGGCAGTCAATTACTTCCCAAACAACACCTTTCACAGTATATTTTGCTGTGCCACTACTTTCTCTGAAAATAAAAACCAGGTAGCACCGCAGGGTCCTTGGGGCTCAATTAAATATCTGTCTCCATTTTCTTGGTATTGACTGACGACTTTCAGTCTCTGCTGAGCGTGAGGTGTTTTTTGCTCACCTCTTTCGAGGGAACGCCGGCGGCCCGATCCTGTTTGAGATCTCTTTCGCTCTCTGAGAAAAGAAGGCAATCTGCACGAACTGAGGCACCAGCACTTTTTCAATCCTTTACTGTTGGTGTTAGTCAGTGTTATCCAACTTGCTATGTAGCTAAAACAAGAGAACTTTCAGAAAGGCATATGTTCATGGATTGAAAAAAAAAACCCCTCACTCCTTTAAAGAAATGTAGTTCTAGAAATGACTACTTTGGTTTGGTTTCTTTTGAAACCGACCTCAGCAGAACATCCCTTTTGGTGAAATCGCAAATAGAAGTTCAATCTAGACTTCATAATTCATTTGAATTCAATTTATATCACATAGGCATTGCCGTGAATCAGCTCTGGTCTTAAGTGACCATTTCGGCATTACAATTCTTTTTCCATTTGGCAAAATGACCAAATGAGCATATGCAGGAACAGGACCCTTCGTGGTACAAATGTGTCCTCGTGTGCTTGGCCCTGTGTTTGGCGTCTGTTTTGCTTCATTCAGTAAGTAATGCTAATGACCAGACTCTGGCTAGTCTTCACTGCAGTCCAAAATAGGATTTAGTGTGACATGGATTCATGCCCTCTTCTTACCAACAAAGGGATCCATGGCTACTCGACTTTCTTTTGGCAACCTCAAGTGGTGCAATCTGATCTGTTGCAGAATTTGCCGGAATTCTAGCAAACTACTACTTCAAACCCTGCCCCGAACTCTAACCCTGCTGAGTGGTGAGGCAATTTCCCAAATAAACGTATCCTTATTTCTCTCTCAGTCAATTTACCAAAACTCACAGTGCAGCACAGTTAGATATTATCTTTGACAGCACGTTACATTATACAGTATTTACCCAAATTCTCAATTCTGACCTTTTAGCCGCAATTAAACATGAGTTTAAAACATTAAAGGGACATTTTGAAACACTATATCTTTACATGTAATGGAAATGACAGACACATCACACCACACCAAGCTGATTTGTCCAGTTGAAGCAGATTTTTGTTCCAATATGCAGTTCAGTCATTCATTGAGATTTCTTAGATAAACCACTCAGCAATGTCCAACCTCATATAAAGAATAAAACACTACTGGGCATGCTGTTATAGAAATTAATCAATGACGGGGTGGTGTGATGGGGCCCAGTGAAAGGCAAAGCTAGTCGTACAACCTTGATAGTTGATTATTTTCCAATAACAGCACATTGCGAAGTGTTTATTCCTCTTATACCACAGCAAATTCCCAACAAAGACCAACACATCATACATTTTATTAATTTATAGTTACATTTAATGATGTGTAATATCCATGAAACCAGTATTTGCTGGTTATAGCAGCTATAAACAGTCACACTCTCACAAACAACAAATTTTTTCTCTCTCTTTGTCACAAGTGCTGCTGTCATGTCATTCTCTTTTGTTCTTTATAGTCTCTATCAATAAATAAATCTTGATACTGGTTCACTTGGTCACAGACTAAGAGTACTATCAGACTAAAAAAGCTCTGTTGGGGAGGTATTTATAATATAAAAAGCATACAGACAACATCAAAAAGTTTTTTTTAAGTGATTATATAAGTGAGTTAAATGACTAACATAGAGTGTTCAGTTCCAGCTTTGCATTTCCTACTCATCACTCACAACCTGTCTTACATAAATAGTAAAATGAAGAGGTAGGAAATGTAATATCCCAATTTGTGTAATAAAATGAAGTCAGCTCAAATTTACATTCCCATTAGACCCCCACTTGCTGGAAAACACTGCAGGAGAAAGATTCCGCCAACATAATACAGCTCAGGAATAACAAAGTTCTAGCCAAGATAAGAATACACTCATTATCACCTTGTTGACTCGCAGGTTTATCTAATCACTTTCCCATGTGTGTCTGCACTCTGCCTTGCATCTAAAGTAGAGTTGTACTGGTGAGTAGAATGCAGGAACAGCAGATAATTTAACCGCAATCAAAATTGCTCACAGAAGCGGTGCTCGTTTCTTAACCAGAGGCGATGAAAACAGGTCTGTTGCTGAGTTCTCCATCAAGGTGTGACATAGATTTTTTTAGAAGAGGCAAATCCATGTTGTGGTCAAAATGAACCAAATAAATTATGTGATTCCATCTACATTTACACATACAGGGGTCCTAGGGGTCTGTCATGTAGATCCAGTGGGTACATGACTGTATTGCTTCTTTAAAATTGACATGATTGTGGTGGAGATTACTATCAAATGGTATCAAGGCTGTTATGGTTATTATTTAGTTATCATAGCTTTAAGTCTAATTGACTGATATAATTGAAGCGAAAGAGGTTAATCTAAACCAATAACTATGAAAACAAGTGTAAATAATCTTCATTTTAATCTAACTGCAATTTTAATTTAAAAAAACAAACAGGAAGTGCTGGAGCTGTAATGACTCGAATCAATTAATATGATGGTAGTTAATCGCCTTGCTGTTCTTAAAATGAAATCTGTGCTGTGATCATAAGGACAATGCTTTAATTCTTGAAGGGGTTACTGGATGCAAAAAAATTTGGGAACCCCTGCTCTAATGGGTTTTCTTTGACTCATAGATCTTCCAAATATGATTGCTATGGCAGTCTATTCTCCATGATGGAACTGGTCAAACACAATATGGACCACTTTAATATACACTTGGTGAGGAAAGGTACAAGCAGTCTGACACCATTTCACATGAAACATGAAACATCTTTTGGTTATTATGGAACTAGAGTTAAGCGTGACTTTTATTGTTTGGGATTCTCAATGTGATCTTTGGCCATTTATTGTTCCTATATGTGCTGGATTATATGTGCAAGGCTCAACTGCATGCAAATCAAGATAAGTAGTCTACATGCTGAAACATGCTCAAAGCTAATGGGGAAACATTCTGGAGGAGGTAATAACTTAGTTTTTCATTAGACAGCCACATATCCAACTCAAGTACTGTGCAACCATATGTCTGCCTCCAAAAGAAGGCTCTTGTAAGAAATGTATCTTAAGGAGGCCCAGGCAGCCAGGGTGATTGTGGGGGGACAATCACCCATTCAACAGCCCCCCTATTCCTTCTCTATGAGCAATGGAGAGGAGAGATGGAGGGGAAGAATGAGGGAGGGGGTGACAGGGTATAAGCAGAGGATAATATTTCAGGGCTTAGTGATTTAGTACCATTCACAAGTGCGTAGAAATGCTTTTGCAGTGCAGGTGACTGTTTGGCAGAGGAAAAATGATTGAACCCACTAACTGGCTTATTAGACACAGGACGCTTGGAAGACACAGGACTATTCATCTATCCGTCTTAGCTATATTACATGTCATAAAGCTCATGCTGATGACCCGAAGCGTCTTATCTCTGAGTACACTCCAGTGGACTAGGGGTCCAAGCACTGATTGGAGTGGTGGGCCACAATGGAAATCTACCACTCAGATGATTTTAAGCGAAGCCTGCTATAAATATGCTTGTCTCACATTTTCTCTAAGGCATATGAGTCATTGAGGCTTGCAGAAGCTTTATGTAGTGGGTCTCAGTCTCTTAAGTCACGGTAGGACATCAGCCTTATTAGAGACTCCCTGGTTGAACTTTTTATGGTAGTTTGGAAGTTTGACTCCGTCTCGGTAGTGATATAATCAACAACAGTTGTATTTCGATATCCTTGAATAGCACGCAAAGATTACTGTAATTTCCACCAAACACCACATGGAAGTGTATACAAGGTCTCCAAAGAAATGTCTATTTTTCACAGTGCTTGCAAGAATTAGTATGTGCTAGTGTGTGCTTTTTTTTGGTTGTTCTTACACCTTGAGCCTGAAACAGTGTGTTCTTTGTTTTGAATCCTGCCCAGTGCTACACACATCGGAGGTACGGGTGGAAACGAAAACAAGAGGACCACCATGCCCATTCATTCCTCATGATACTCCTTCAGCATTTTAATGCACTAACTCTTTTCAGTAATGGACTTTGCAGGCGTCTAAAGCTTAGACCCACAATGGGATTGGGGGTCTGCTGTGCATGTCAGTCACACATGAATGAATCATGTAAGCCTAACCCCTTTAGTCATTCTTCATGCTTTAGAGGAAATATTAAGATAAATGGAGGGTGAGGAACAGATACTGTATGACAGACTTGCGAGAGTGAAACCAGTAGGGTATTTAATGCATACATTGCCTCCATATCCTTACAGCAATTTCAGACCATAAGAGCAGATATTCATCTCGCATTTTAGTACAGTATATGCATGGACTGGACTATTTACCAGCTTTAGAATGATGCCCAGCAGATTGATTGTCAGGTCTGACTGTCAAAGTCTGGAGACATTCAGCACGTTTACATGGACAACAATAATCTGATATTAACCTGATTAAGACGATACTCTGATTAAGAAACTAGCACGTAAACAGAAATTTTTGATTACCTTAATCCGATTAAAGTCATACTCGAAGTAAACACAAATCGCATTAAGACGTGTGGAGTACTCGTGTTTTAGTCGCATTATCGACGTGTACTACAGACATGTACACACCTTAATCACATTATTAACGCCGTGTCTGAGTTTTCACCGCAATTTGCGACAGGACACATACACACACGGCAGTGCTCAAACTTTGACGGCAAACAAGAGAGCACGGCTGTGTCCCAAACCGCGTACTTACCTACTATATAGTAGGCGAAATACATGTATCTCAGCTACTATATAGTAGGTAAGTACATGGTTTGGGACGCAGCCCACAGCTTCAAGCAGTCATCTATTTGCACGTACAGCATGACAAATAATTAAATGCACTTGAAGCTTTCGTAAAATTAAAAATGAAAACACCCAGAACTGTATACGGGACCATAACAAAGACCAACTGTATGTTAATAAGTGAAATTCTGGAGGGAACGTCGGACGGCGTGGCGTGGGGACGTAATGACGTGTGCCGTTAATCGATCTACGTTCTATAACATGTACAACGGGAACATGAAAGGAGTATTCTAAACGCAACTCATGTAAACACCTTAATCAGAATATTGTCTTATTCAGAATAAGATCAATTATTAGATTATTGCTGTCCGTGTAAACGTAATCATTGAGAGCATGCTCTAAGATCTGGTCAAGGTGACTGTTGAGTTCTAAGGTGAAAGTGAGAGCGATATGCATTCACGTCAACCCTGCTCAATCAACTTTAATTCCTGTTGCCAAGCTATCATTTACTTTGCTTTCTGAGCATTATTCATAAACTCTTACTCTATATTTTCGTGCCTGTCAGAGATGCCCTGATCTCTCTTTAATCCCTTAAACTCACAGGATCCTTTGATGGGTCCAAACTCCCATTTATCACCTATTAGTTTGATTTTGATTACAGAGAAATTCATTGTAGGAACTGATGAATAACTCTATAGTACAGTAGTGCAGTGTGCGTTTCATCTCACAGCCCCAGGATCCCCTGGTTTGATCCTGAGCTCAGCCTACTGTCTGTGCAGAATTCGTAATGTTCTCCCTGTCTGTGTGTGTGTGGATTTCCTCCAGGTTGTCTGGCTGACTCACACCTCCCAAACACATGCTGCTGGATTAGCTATGCTAAATTGCCTTGAGGTGTGAACGTATGTGTGCACAGTAGACTGGTGTCCCATCCAAGGTGTATTCCCGCCTCACACCCAGTGATCCTGAGATCGTCTTCAGATCTACCACAACCCTGGTCAGAAAAAAGTTCTTATTGAAAATAAATAAAAGAATGAATGAATGAATGAATAGTAAGATAGGACTATAAAAAGTTAACCTCATGTACACTTTTATTGGGTGGATTTTGGCAATATTTTATGCATGGCCTGTAAAACAGGAGCAGTTCATTGTGCCCATTCAGCATAAATACTAGAGTCTCTTTTTATAGGTCTTTTATTAGGTTTCAGTTAATCTCTGTTGGTTGAGTCGGATATGCATTTAAGAACTGAGCATGTGCAACGGTACTGTCAATAATGTCAAGTTTTTTTTTTGAGAATGATAGCTGATTCAAATTAAATTTGATGATGTGTGTTGGAGCACAATGAGAGAGATCTGTCCAGTTCAATTCCTGTTTTACAATCACGGAGGTCTGTGAGAATAGGCGGTTATGGGGTGACAGAGACAGGCCTCGGGCTGTAACCCAACTGGACTGTGTGTTATGGTTTCGGGCCACCACTGAGGAGTTTCCTTCACTATTAAACAAACCTCAGGTTTTGAAGCTAAACACTCAATTATAGAGGCACTTTATGAGTGTGGCATTTTGAAGGGCAAAGATCTTGTTCTGTGCCAAGCTGATGTCATGAAATAACAAGCTGGTCATTGCAAGAAATCTTTTTTCGACTTACACATGCACCGAGAAATACATCAACATCAGGACACAAATATATCCAGCTTTGCTATTATGGCTAGTCTATGGGGTAATGGATATGAAATAGAATTGTGTTTGTTTGGGTGCACTGCGGTTTCGTACCCTTGAGAGTACTTTACTTGAAGGTTAGCCCTGCTAAGTGTGTATCTCAGATTACACTCACTTTTGGGGGCCAGCACTTTTGTGTTCCTTCCATAAAGTGATTTCACCTTCATCGAAGAAGAACACCTTTACAACATCAGATTAAATGTTCTTCTAATACCTGAAATATGAATAGTTAAAATATTCAATAGAAGCCTCAGCCTCAGAAGAAGTGCAGGTTCTCATATTCTAGCACAAAAGATCCCCCATCTGAACTGACGGCCTTCATCGAGGCAAGCGCAAAAGTAATAACACGTTACCGTGGCAACCAAGCTAGGTGATATATCGCACTGTAACTGCATTAACGGCAGTATATTTTCCAAGATTGAATAACTGACTGATATTTTTCTGCAATAAATTTTCATTTGCTCTTTTCCCCAGAGTGGGTAAAAAAAAAAAATATCATCCTGTATAAAAATGAATCTGAATTGGATTTACTTCCCATACCATAGACAAAATTGCCAATGAATTTTACGCATTCACTGAAATATAAAAATTGGTTCCTCAGTACAAGATATGAGCATTTATACACCTTACATTTGTCTATATTTTTGCCCATGCAGGATTGTTGGTCCTGTTTGATCCATATCCTGACACTTCCTGCTTATTATCACCTGCACCCACCCTTATTGACGATTCCCATACTACTGAAGCTGACAAACTGTGTTTCTGCCCTGTTTTCCTGTTTTTTTTTTGGTTATCTATTCACCTGCATTAACCTTGTCTACCTCTACAATTTTTCCATTCAATATTTTATTACCAGAAATATTTATACAGTCATAACACTTCTTTTTGTTTTTCTTGACACAGAAATGGGCATTCATTCATTTATCTTCACACCCTGGATACACTCTGAATTAGACAACAGTCCACCGGAGTGCTCCATGTTCACACATTCACACACACCTGGAAGAAATTTAGCATAGTCAATCCACTTACCTTGGGGAGGGACGTGGGAGGAAACCAGATAATCCAGAGGAAACCCAACATGGGGAGAACCTGCAGAAGTTCAAGATCGAACCAGGGACACTGGAGCTGTGATGCAGCAATGTTCCCCAACTTGCAAATTTGCAGACCAAAAGTACATCTTTTTTTAAATAAAAGACTAATAAGCCTAGTTGACATTACAGTTCTTGTGTTTCGTTTCTCAGTCAACACTATTTTTATTTTTACATCAGACTCAGTAGGTCCTATCATCTAAAAGGATGATTTCATTCCCTATAAAGATTTTATTGTGAAATATATTGCAAATTATTTTCTGAATTGGTCATTGTGGGCTCTTTGTTTCATTCAGATAGCCCTCAACATGTTGGCACAATGAACTCCTGTGGTTCCATGAGATGGCTATATATTATAACATGCAGGAGGGACTTTAACTGCTATAAATGATTACACTTCTCAGACAAGGCTGTAACCTTTCACTGCATTTTCCTAGTCTTCAGGGACAGAGAGAACTGGCCAGAATGTAGTGGGAACTGAAGGTAGATGATAGCAAATCTTTGAAGAACCTCCAATGATATAGATCTATTTTATTTATAAAGATAGACAGTACTGTGTAGGGAATAACTTATCATAAAATACAGGTATGCAGTATGTATATGTTTGAAATTACAGCACAGTGCTCTCAGATTCAGTGTTATTTGTAATCCTGTATTATTTAGCATGAACCAGAGACGCATTCGTCACCTGAGGTTTGTAGATATTTGTGTTCGTGTCTTTAAATGCATTCAGGACAAGCAACAGCCTTGAGGAGTAAATTAACTTGACTCCCTATTACTGTACCAAAGTCATGTCTGTAATAGCATTCATCTCAAAGCTCCCTGCGGTCTTTTCTCTTACTACACAAACACAGAGGCAGGACTGGAAAGTGAGAGAAATGAATGTATGATGACGGCATGTGTAGCATCTCATGAAAGCTATACAAAGAGAAAGCTCTGTTCTCATCTTTATTATTAAAAAATACATATTATTAAAAAATAAAATGAGGGGTCTTTATTGAGTTGCTGTCAACAAGGAGTAGCAAAGTCGCAAAGGAATTTTTCTCGAATTTATATTTAAGCCTGGGAGCTTAATTAGGAGATCCTGTTTTTCTTCCTCTGAAGAATTTAAGTGAAAGGATACCGAAGAAAATTTGAGATTAATGACTCTTGCGTTAGTGTTGCTAAGCAGCCAGAAGTCCTGTGGATGCCGTATTAGTGCTTGGTGAATGTTTTCAATATGTACAATGGAAAAAGGAAGGAGTATGATTCAGCAGGTCTGGTTCTGGCAGGAACATCTGTCTGAATGCCGGATAAAAAGTCATATGAGTCAAGTAAAGTCCTTACTGCCAAAACGCAAGCTGTGGTGTGGTGAAAGTCACTTTTGCAGAGCTTGAACATTCTTTATGAATTAGGCTCAAGGTTCGTACCTGAACTACGGCACAGCTGACTGAGACATTGAAAAGATGTCAATATTTAAAAAATAAATCGATCCTTTTTTCATGTTTTTATTAAAGATGCGTTAGTCAAGATGAGTCAAGATTGCAGGTGTAGTGGTTGGGTACGTGAAGTACAACAATGTTGGAATGATTTTATTTTACTCCTCAAACCCACCTCCCATTCCTGCCATGTACAAAATGGCACGCCCCAGAATCTGCACCGGTTAGCGGTGTTCAGGGAGGTGGAATTTAGCATTGTTTAGCATTGGTTTTGCCCACTTGGCCTTTCAGCTGCTTGATAGCCAAGTTATACCAATATAAACACGTGAAATTCACTCATATTGAGTAGAGAGCTCTCATGGGTTTTTCAGCAGACAATCACTACCAGTGATAGCTAGTTAGCCTTGTTAGCTGCATAGGGGTTTGATGCAGTTGTCTAGCATTACATGAATTTCAATGATGATATTTCATCCAAAGCATTACCTTACCTGGCTCTCTGTCATAAAATGCTATCTCCTTGATTTGGTATGTTAATCCAGCCATTTGAACAGTTCAATGCTTTATACATATTGCGTTTACATACATATCCAGGAGAAACTTTCCATGTCCAACTCCTTCACTGGTAAATAGTTTCTCCATGTTTGAAAAATTGTAGTTTTCTAGATGAGCTACATTTCATTTTCCTTCCATTGTGGTCAACCAAACCACCAGTTCTCCCCTATTATATGACAGCTACCGAATGGGGAGCATGAAGACAAGCACGTGCTTCCTTTGATGTGTGAAGCCAGCCAACCAAGTTTTTCAAACTTTCGCTCATGCTGCATCACAGGGCAGTCTAACACACTTGGTGGAAAGTGTTATCTGCCCTCTTCCACATACCTGATCTCACAGATGACCATGATTGACTATTCTTGCTGTGATTGACAGGGGAGAGATTATGCCATTCCATTCAGAAAGCATGGTCAGTTTTGCTACCTTAACACCTGGGACTTACTACATTTCTTGTCGTTATGTATTTTAGAGACATAACGTTTTTTCGCTCAAGTATCTCGGCACTTACAAATTCATTTTCAAACTAACTGAGACGGGAGCAGAGTGAAGAGGTGTTGGAACATGCCTAAAAAACACCGATAGGAGGCCCATGTAAACACAGATAAGCATTTCACAACGGACTGCAATTTTCCAAATGGGTTTTTCTCAGCCACGTAACACACGTGTTGAACAATGTGTTGTTTAAACAACATGTTTAAACAGTTTCCTTTTTTTTTTTTTTTAAAGATCATGTTCTACATCTTTTTCAAGTACATGCACTAGTAGGAAATAAAAATGTAATTAAATTAAGCAGCTATTGCACCAAAAGTTTCAGAAAAGGTAACATGCTAATTTTATGCATAGTAATTTCCAGTGTTCTGTATTTTGAATGTGGAGAATAAGCAAGAACAAATATACATGAGGAATACCCTGTAATGATAGTCTACGTTTGCATTGCAATGTATGTAATTATGCTAGGCCTTTTATTTTCTAATGGATGCTCCCCTGGGAAACTGTAGAGAATGTTTTTTGCTCTTCAAACATCTCTGAGAATGCATGCATTTGCATAGGAGGCCATTTACATGCTTTTCCTACTTTCTCTCACACGCATATGCAATGTAGATGCATATAGATGTGAACTGGACAGAACAATGGCAAGCTGCACTGCAAAATTACTGCATACGAAGGCCATGAGGATGGGTTAATTTTTTTTTTCAAGAAGCATTAAAATAAAGAGCAGACCCAACACTCCAGGATGACTCCACAACTGCACGTTTATTGTAAGGGAACATATCAGGGCTTCTATGACTACCACCTGCTTTGTAGGAGGGAACAAAAGGACAGTTATGTGGGGGGAAAAGCAAATGTAACATCATTTTGCTGGAGGTTTTACTATCACTTACAAAAAGAAAGGCAGAAATCCTTTACTAATGCAGGATTAGATGTGTAAACCATCACTGTTGGTACAGTGGGATTTCTTAGGGATTTGTGGAGCGTTACTGCTAGAAAGTGTTCAGTCAGTAATTGCAGATTGAAATTTCTCTGGAGAAAACGTAAGTACAAACAATAGCAGTGATTGGCACTTGAGGTGCCCGCAGCCAATTTTATGTTCTGAGTGAAGACACGAAGAAAGAAAGCAGCAGGTACAATAAAATAGCTGCAGGGATGGAAAAAAGGACAAGTGAAAGGCACAATGGGAGCGGTGGACACCTGGTGCTGTTCAAGCACATCTCTGTTTGCAACAAACATTGTTAGCATTTTGATGACGGGCCACAAAATGTCCCACTTCTACATGGTTTTCATTTGTCAGGCAGCACACCTGCAAGACGTTTACCTTTAAATCAGTCAATTTTAGAGTGGTTAAAAAGAATTAAAGGCACATTGATTGCAAAAGCACTGTACACCAATTCATATAGATTTTCACACATCTGATCATTTATCATATGGCAGATTACAGTTTGTGTCTGATTAAATGTGTCCATCTTGGTGCTTGCTTTGAAAATGCCACAACTTCTTGTGCTTTTTGACCTCATCTTGCATCCGCCTAATGGTGCATCCATTTCATCCATCTGCCTTCCCGTAATGAATGTTTGAAGCATCACTCACTGACACTCTTGAAAGCACCTCATCAGATCTTCTGTGACGTTGCCTTCACTTACCCAAGGCTCCTCCTGACCTCTCCTGTGACCCCTTTTGACCTGAAGCTGTCTGTTTGTTTGAAGTTGCAGAACTGCTCTCTCCACAGCTCAGCACTGAATTAGTTATTATGAAATCTGCTATTAAAAAGCACAACACAACAGATTCTGTAATTGAAGGTATTCTTCAGTTACCCTCATCTCCAGGGACAGACTTTCTTTATGGATGCTATGGTAATCGTGAAGCAAAGTGATAGGGAGACATATGATAAAACCAAGCTGAGAAGAAAGGCCCTGGAAGCACCTTAGCCACCACAGTTGACCCTCAAAGACCTCCTGTTCTGACCCTAAACCTGTAGGCGAAGGAATACTGATCAGAAATGTTGCCTGCACTCAGATATTACTGAAACGTTCAGTAATGTACTTCATCCATTTTCCATACTGCTTTTCCTAGACAAGATCATGGGGGAGCCTGGAACCTTTCTCAGGGAACTCGGGGCACAAGGAATGGGAACCCCTGGGTGGGGTGCCAACCCATCGCAGGGCACAACCACACACATATTCACACACTGCTGACAATTTGGAAATGGCAATCAGTCTACAACGCATGTCTTTGGACTGGCGGAGGAAACTGGAGGACTCCCAGGAAACCACCGAAGCATGGAGAGAAAATGCAAACTCCACAAACACAGGACTGAGGCAGGATTCGAACCCCCAACCCCAGAGGTGCGAGGCAAATCTGCTAACCACTAAGCCACCATCAAGTAATTTACTTGACATTTTATTAAAAAGGTTACAAAAATAACCTACAATGTTTTGAAAATGTGACATAATACTAACAACTGACTTCACATTGTTTCAAATGGAACTTCATGCTGTTTCTAGACAACAGGCAAATAAACAAGCAGGGCATGAACTAGCTAATCACTGAGGGAAATTGTGAGCTGGTAAACCTCAAAATAGGTGCTATAATGACACCTAGAATTGACTGCAAACCAAACGTTCATAGGCCGCCATATTAAGAAGCAACACTCGACCTCACATGTAACGCTGTGAAAATGCTGCTGCTAGGCAACTGAAAAATACATATGGCTAGCAAGGTCTTTTATTTAGATAATGTCAAGCTATAGTGAGAGTGGAAAGAAGACAACACTGTTGGGAATATTAACATTTTCCTTAGATATGTGGGCAAAACTTCATACGACTAAAACTACACTGTAATTACTCATCACATCAACCACAAACAAATTTCCATGGGTTTCATCATTTAGAGAAACATCAACATTGTGTCACAGCTTGAACTCTGATCTGTCAAGACATTTCCATTTCCGAAGTGGAAAATACCACAAGAGAGGGAACACACAGCAGTTTGGACACACTGATATACATGATATGACCACTGTAAAGTTGTTGCTAGGCAACAAGGAAATATCAATGCAATATCATCTATCTAAGACTTTAAGACTTGACAATGTAAAGGCATGGTGACAATGAAAACAAGACAACCATCCATCCATTTTCCCTATTCCTTATCCTACACAGGACTGTGGGGGAGCCTGGAGCCCATCCCAGGGATTTGGGGCATGAGGTGGCGGACACCCTGGATAGGGTGCCAACCCTTCGCAGGGCACAATCCATTCACATCCATTCACACTCTACAGACAATTTAGAGATGCCTACAACGCATGTCTTTGGACTGGGGGAGGAAACCGTAGTACCCAAAGGAAACCCCTGAAGCACGGGGAGAACATGGAAACTCAGCACACACAGGAGGTGCGAGGCAAACGTGCTAACCACTAAGCCGTAATGGCCCCTTGAAAACAAGACAAAATCGGGAAAAGGTTGACTTACAAACATTCTGCTAACGTGAAATTGTTAGCATAGTTTGCAAAAGATTTCATTAAATAACTTTTATATTAACCTCCGAGTGCTCATTATAGTTACAATGAAAAAAAGTAACAAGTTAAATGATGTGATATTTAATATTGAAAGGCTATTTAACAATATTTAATTATTGTTATTAGTATTATAACTATTATTAGTATTACAGTGCTTTGCATACATATTCACCCCCTTGAACTTTGCAGTGTTACAATCTGGATTTGACTTCCATTTGTTTTACACTTTATATATTTTATGTCACAAAGGTTAATTAAAAAAAAAAGCAGACATGTGTTGGTTGTATAAATATCCCCCCAAAGGTAGATTTACCTTTGTTTGCAATCACATCTGCAAGTCATCTGGGATATACTGTATCTCTATTAACTTTGAACATCTGGATCCTGAATCTGGAGCCCTTTTTCCTTGGGAAAATTGCTTTAGCTCTGTCAGACTGAATGGAGACTTTTGGTGAACAGCAATTTTTCAAGACTTACCACAGATTCTCAATTAGATTGAGGTTCGTGCTTTGACTGGATCATTCTAACACATTCAGGTTCTTGGTTATGAGCCACTGCAGTATATCTTTTGCAGGGTTGTTCTGTTAGAAGGTGAACTTACTGGATCAGTCTCAAAGGGGGGAGGGGAATACTTATGGAAGTCCAACAAGTGGGAGATTTTTATTTTGAAGCCAGTGGTCAAATATGAACCATGTGCATTAACATGCGGCAATCTATAATAACTTGAGAGAGGAAATGTCAAAAGCCAGAGTTCCCAGAACATGCTGACAGTGACGGCATTTCTAGGTCTGGGTTTTTTTCTCAGTGTTTTCCACAGGTTCCAGGAGCATAGGTCCGAACCCAAAACAGATACAACTATTTAACAGATGTAACCGATACAAATACAGATGGAATTTCATTACACTCCTACAGAGCGCACATTTGCAGTGGATGGCCTGGTAATTAAAATGATTATTTTGTCATATATAAATGTTCGAGGTACACTATATGGCCAAAGTGTTTGAACATTCAGTTGCAGATTTAATCCCACCCTCATATATGTAATAACCGCCACTCTTCTGGGAAGGCTTTCCACTAGATTTTGGTGAGGTTAGGTACCAGGAGAGGATGCCAGGTGTGCAGTCAGTGTTCCAGTTCATCCCAAAGGTGTTCAGGTCAGGGCTCTGTGCAGGCCACTAGAGTTCTTCTACACCAACCTTGGCAAACCATGTCTTCACACACCTCACTTTGAGCACAGGGGCTCAAATTGTCCTGCTGGAACATGTTTGGGCCCCTTAGTTCCAGTGAAGGGAAATTATAATGCTACATCATACAAAGACATCCTATACGGTTGAATGCTTCCAACATTGTGGCAACAGTTTGGGGAAGAACCACATATTGGTGTGATGGTCAGGTGTCCACATACTTTTGTCCATATAGTTATTTATGGTGAAGAAGCAGCAGGGACACTAAATTAAATAGTGTTGGTGTAATGAATGAGGTCTTTTCTGAAGTACCATATTTTCAGACACTGACCTTGGCTGTTTGTAGGTTAAATTTATTTTTAGTTTCT
Source organism: Stegophilus panzeri (assembly GCA_024331685.1). Classification (NCBI taxonomy): domain Eukaryota; kingdom Metazoa; phylum Chordata; class Actinopteri; order Siluriformes; family Trichomycteridae; genus Stegophilus; species Stegophilus panzeri. Next base: position 5,590,902 of record JANDJT010000124.1, read on the forward strand.
GGCTCCATGTGTAAATTTGATCTGGTGAGATCACATAGTAGAGTCTGCACAAGACAAGCTGTCTGGAAGCAAACAGATTTATTGTGTAAATGGCGTGGAACATAGTTATGATAAACTCAACATCCATCATGGACCTTCATTTACTCTCTAATGACATTTGGATCTGATCAGAAAGAATGAATTTGCAAATGGAAATACTCTTTAGTCAAATTTCATTGGTTTAGACTCCATGACCTTAGCTTTACTTCACACCTGATTGCAGTAAAATAGCACATTCAATCATTTTGATGAGTTGACCTTGTCACGCTATGGTATTGTGAAGGTGAAAATGACTTTATTGCTTTTTTTCTCCAGTAGTTATTACTGTATACATTCTGTATAGGATATATTATCGGATAATATGCGTTTGTGGAAATTAAATTCAACCCAATGTAGTTTGTATTTGCACTTGTTTATGAAGTAACCTAAAGCTAATGCCAAGTTCCATTTATTGCTGAAAGGAAGGAGCTCATTAAGGGTAAAATGGAATATGATGGTGATCATTTATACTGCGTAGTCTGTGCTTTGAAATTCTCATTTATCTTCATGTTTCTATCCATTGCCATGGATGAGTACACTTCTGATAAATTTCATGTCGTTAAACAGCTAACACTGCAGAAATGTATACCGGTCTTTCCAGTATATAATGGGAGAGAGATCTGATGCTGTGTGTGGTAAATGATAAATGTTGGATAATCCTATAATAATAATAATAATAATAATAATAATAATAAAACCATTATATCTTTGATATATTTGTTTATGTAGTGTATATCCTGAGTGTAATTTATAT
>JANDJT010000124.1:5599901-5633015 GCA_024331685.1 Stegophilus panzeri
TCTCTCTCTCATTATACTTTTTCTCTCCCGCACTTTCCGTCTCACACTAGCTCTCCGTCTCCCGAAAATCTTTTTTTCTCCCCCCCCCACCCTCTTTTTTTTTTTTTTTTTTTTTTTTTTTCTCACACACACTCTCTCTGACTCTCTCTTATGCAGCTCAGCCTAGAGGCATCCCGTTTCAGTTCTCCAGCTTCCATAGTGAGAGAGAGAGAGAGAGAAGGAGGGAGAGGAGAAAGAGGAGGGGGATATATAAGAATGGTAGGTGGGAGTGGGGTCTGACCGCAAAGTGTCTACTGTTTAAGAGAAAGGGACTTCTCCCTCCCTCTCTCTCTTTCACTGGCTCCCTCTCTCCGGCTGCAGCGCCAGCAGGCTCCCTGCCTCCGTGGATCACTACTGCTGAGAGGGGAAAAAAAAGAGAGAGAGAGAGAGAGAAATGGCACAACTTGCATCTCTCTAGGGAAAACAAGACAGCACACAGAAAAGTCACAAAAAGAAGCTTTGCAGAGATTTGAAGTTTTTTTTTTTAAAAGAGTGCCACATAGTAGATAAAGAAGAGCACATCATTTCAGACTCTAAGGTAAGTGCAGAGCTACTGACATTTATGTTGACCTGTAAGAGTTGTATTGAGTGGCTGTGCACTAGAATGTTCTTTTTTTCCCACTTGCTTGGTGTTGCTTGATGTCTTGACATCTTGTTCTAAATGGTATTGTGATTAATTAGATTCAATGCAAAAAACTTAAAGGATGTATAAATGTTATGTGCTTTATATTTGTATATTGCACTGATTGATGATTGACTGATATACTTGATATACCTGAGAGTAACTGAATATATGGACTGCTTTTAAAGGTTCACAAGGGAAGACTGTTTTTTATGCACTGTGTCCACTTTGGGTTAGTCAGTGCATATTACCTGCCAGGATATCTGCATCTGGATTTTTCTATGCTGCCCATCCATGCCAGGAAAGTGTCAGCTGGTTAGTGTTACCACTGTTATTTAGTCTCCTTTCAGCTACTGGTAAACAGCGATCGTCAAATTCCACTTCTCCTCTCACATCCTTTCACGGCAATGAGACAGTATGAATATCCTGCCTGCTTAGGACATCATTACGGGAGAGATTTCGTAGATCATCTGAGAGAGTGTTTGCTCCTCTGTGTGTGGCGCTATGAAAGAGAGAGAGAGAGAGAGAGAGAGAGAGAGAGAGAGAGAGAAGGGGCGGGGGTTCTGACAGAGACCCCCAGGATCTCCGGGTTCCTTTTAAAGAAACAGACTGTCATCAGAGAACTTGCTATTCGTATGTAGAGCTGCTCACACAGTTTTATAGACATTCACACATTCTATACATTTGTATTCAAAATTCAATTGAAGCTTTTTAATGTCGGTTCTGTATAAAGATGAAGGTCAAATTGGCGGTAAAATTGTGAATGAAGATTACTTTAGAGCCTACATAATTTTCTTTCCTGGACACTTTTGTAAGAAGTAAGCGTATAATGATATAACGACGTCATACAATACTTAACCATGTTAATATGATTTGGATTTTTGGAAACATCTCAAAAGGAATCTTTGACCCATAACAGCTTATAATTTAGTCTTTTTGTTTGTTATGTATAGCTCAATGAATAGCACATGCCCATTAGTGTTGCTTTTTTGTCATTATTGCCAATCGACGTCTCAAATCTAATGATTAGGGTTTAGATTATGACTCTGGCCTTTCCCAGGCACTAAATGTTTGTTGTAAATGTTTTATTGGTGCTATGCTCAGGGCATTCACTGACACTGGGTACAGATGAATGGGAAAGTAGGCTTTGTTTCAACAGCTGCTAGCATCAGAGCATTGGCCACTCTGAGACATACTGGCCAGAGTGTTCTTCGTTCAAATAAATAAATAAACTGAGGTGTTAATATAAAAATGTGTCATAGAGGCAGTACATGAAACAGTACCTTTTCAGAATCTGTACTGTAATGTATCTTTTCCATCTTTGGTTAGAGGAACATACCTGTAGAGGAAATTAGAGGTAATTAGACCACTGTACATTAGGGAACAAAAGAACTCCACGTGTAGGACATTTCTTATTCCTACAATTTCACAAGGAAACTTACAATGTAAATTTTCACACAAGGATGCACATTTGAGAAAAAAAAGATTCCATCAACAACCCTGTTTCAGTTTATGCTTAAAAAGATAGAACTGTTAACCAATCAAAGAGCTCTTGAAGAACCTTTAATTTAAATGAGTATATCAAGGTACCATGGTAAGGCCTGAGGGTGACTCAAGGGTTTCTTTGGATAGATCACATGGTACTAACAGTTCAAACTTTCTAACAGGGTTCTACCTGTAACCTATTCTGAGCGAAAAACATTCTGCTGTACAGTTCTACATAGAACCTTCAAGGGTTCTCCCAGAGTGACACAGCAGAGGTTTGTTCGACATAGATAGAACTATATCATGTTTTTCCGAAAACTATCAAATTCCAAAGATGTCTGCAATGGTACCATTATTTTATTAGAAAGTTTGTACGTATTTAACAGGTTCTAAGATGGACAGGATGTAATATTTGAATGAATAAGAATCCTGAAGTGTTCTAAAAACATCTGGTGTAATGATGATTATGTTATTAGAATGTTGTTCTAGAATGTTTCATATTAACATTGTGGAAATAGTAATGTAAACGTTCTTACAACTGAAAATCTTATGAAAACTTAAAAGAATGAACCAAAAGTACTTAACATTCAGAGAATGTTCTGCTAATCAAAAACAGTTGAGTTTTAACTTCACACGATAGTATTCAGGCCTTGTTGTACAAATCACTGCTCAGATCATAATCATCTCGTTTCATGTCAGACGGACTATAAAGTCTATAAATAATCACTTTTTTCTTCCCAATTTAGCCACAAAGCCACTCTAAATGATTCATGAGAATCCATGAACAAAGATTTCCTCAAACACTCTGCTGAGTAAAACTCCAGATGGTTTTAATGTCTGTCTGATGCTAATGCAAGAGGTCTCGCGAAAAGCCGCCGACTCAGAGCTCTTTATTCTGCCAGTGTCTGTTCTGCTGAAATCCAAAAGATGAGCACACATGTCTGACTCAGCGCCAGTGATCCCTCTAACAGGAATGTGCACCATTACATGACCAAGACAAAAGCAGCAGACGGTTTAGTCTGGAAATGTTATAAAGATTAATAAAAGAATACAGTTAGACCTATTGTTCTGAGTTTATTGACCCAAATGTACGGAGTTCTCTTCCGTGATGTGTGTCAACCTTCATGCCTCTGTTACAGAAGGCAAAACAGATGTCCTAACCCCACAGCCAACATTCCAGCTGCTGGAAAACGGGTGTTTTCCTGTCAGGATGGTAGCAGTAAAGTTAATACTTGACTTGACAGCTGGCAAAAATTTTACTTTTTTCAATGAACAACCCCGCAATTGTCATACTGTAACATGGTCATATGAAGCACCTTTTCCTTTTTTGAGTTTAAAGTCCTCCAGGAAGTCTCCTTTGATCTGTAAACTTGACAGTTCGGCCATGTTTCTGATAAATGTACGTGTTGTTCCATGGTCAGAATTGTGTGCATGCCAGAGTCATTGGTTTTTACTGCCGTGTAGCTCAAAAGAGCAGAACCAGGACCAAGGACAGAGAAAGTCCTCCAGCTCTGAAACAGACACAGACACAGCTGTGGATTCAGACTAGTGAAGCGTTTGTGTACTGTTCTCAGACTGAGAGCGAATGCTCCATTATCTGTCAGTGCTGAACAGCAAATTCTTCACTTCTAACGCAAACAGGAAGTAATGTGTCTTCCTTAAATCATCATATTGGCACGATTGAAGAGCTGGAGGAATCCATTAAAGCGAGAGTTGCTTTAGGTGTAATTCTGCTATGAAATTTGTATATCTAGCATATTCAGTGTTCGCATCTGAGATCCAAAAATGATGTCAATATTTATGCAGGGAAAGTTACATGTGTTCAGAAATGGGTTACACAAGTCAAGTTCCAGATTCATTCCAATTATGGTATTCATTTGTGTGTGATGCATGCCTTCAAGGTTGCCTCCAAGACCTGACTTCAATAAAAGTGACTGAGACAGGGTTTTTCAATAGCATCTAGATTTCCACAGTCTAAAGAAGCAAAAGGCATTTTTTTCTTTGCTGTTGAATGAATAGATGAGCAGTAAAGTACAGTAGTTTGAATTGATCATTGAAACATGAATAAAAAAAGATGAATACGATGATATAGGAATGAGAAATGTGAAATAAACTTCTAATAGAAACCTTGTATCCTAATGCTAGTACAGTTTCAGTATCCACACTCCACATTAAGCATGCTTAACTCAACCCTTGATGTTTAATTGTGTATTGACACATACAAATATACTCCTGCTAGAACGAACCACATGAAAAATTCAGCAGAAATTTGATTTCACCTGGCAGAGTAACCTGATCCTCTCACATGCGTCCCATCTGGAAGGTTTCCTTCCCTTGTGGTATTCACTGCTCTCCAGGACAATGAGTACAGAACCTAACTACCAGAGCCCTTGTCAACCAAATTAGATTGAGCTCTAGGTTTGTTTGTTTTTTTTAGATTGAGCTTTAGGTTGGAAGTATGGGAACAAGCATTATAAAGACCATTCTGTTATGAGTTTTCTGAAAATACAGGGATCGGTTGTATTGTAAACAGAACATCTGAGGACTGCTATTCCGGGCGCTCCAGGGGACAGGCTAATAAACATCAGGTCACCAGAGCTTTTAAGGTAAAACCAGACTCCAAGTAACAAATGCTTCTCTATAATTATACCATATGGGATGAATTTAAGGTGCACATGGGCCTCGGGTCAGGAAAGGTTAGCCTTAATTCCAGGGTCACGGTCAGTGTCAATTGTATCTGTTTCACCATTAAGTCGAAAGTTGATATGCTGCTTGTTTTGAACATGTTCACTTAGTTTCACTGTCTTTAGTATCATTTGTCAGAATGTTTATTGGACGAGTAGACTGAAACATAAAGCAGAATCTTGGCGTCAGACAAATTGCTTAAGTGCTGATGTTGAAACACCATCAGATCCAGACATCAAGGCATCTGGATTCAACTCAACTGCTTTCCCTTCAACAAACCTATTATTTAGTCTTCGTAACTAAGTCCTAAGTCTAACTTTCCATTTCCTTTACGAAGTCACTCAACCCCAGTCTACTTAGCTTAGCTTAAACGCTGCTATTGTAAAGCACTGTGATGTCAGCGAACTGCTAGACCTCTCAGAGCAGTGTGAACACAGCTTTTTCTCCCACACCCACCCTCTTATCACATGTGCGCACACACAAACCCGCTTATCGATGCCATCTGAGCCTCCAGCATCATTAAAGCTCTATAAATGGGGCTTGGCTAGCATGAAAATCAGCCTTCCCAGGCTGAAAAACAGCCTTCACTCACTTTCAGTTACTGTGCAGATGGAAAATGTTCTGTAAACTCCAGGGAATGAATGTCATGTATGAAAATAATGTAATGTTTTCTTTTATGTTGTATTCGGTCTCTGTGGCTTGTCATTTTTGTAAATTAGATTACCTGTTATTAAAATAAGAAAGGTTTGATTTCTTGTGGAATTCTGACATTGAACTCAGTCAGTTTATAATTGCATTATAGTGGAATTTATAACATTTGCTGTTTATTTTGCACTGTATCTCACTGCTTTTCACTTCAAGCCAGTAACTCGTCATTATGTCTTTTAAGAGCCCTGAGAGCTTCTGTATTTGTGGGTAGTTCTCTCTCTCTCTCTCTCTCTCTCTCTCTCTCTCTGTGTGCTTATGCATGATTATCATCACCCGAGATATTCATTTGCTTCGATCTGGCCACTGGACTCCAGCCAAGGTTTAAATGAGTGCCTTTTCTACAGCACATTGAGCCAAATAAAATAAAGAGCCAAGAAAGAATTGGCACCCACTCCGAAAAGACTTATTTGGAGCCAGTGGACTGTTGCAACCCATAAGCTAAGGCTCAGCAAACCAACAATATCTCAGCACTCTTATATCTTTCTGTACTTATTTCTTACAGACATAATATTTCATTTTTCACTGCTCCATATTTACACAGTGAAGAAAATATTCAAGTAATACGGAAAGAAAGGAAAAAAAAGACTACCAGCCAGACAGTAAAAAAAAAAAAGTGAGAAAGTATAAATAAAGAAAAAGTGAAGGAAAAAGCGAGCAAAAACATTTTGAAAGAACCTTGCACTAGGAACTCCATGCTCATTTCTCAGGTGAGTGACAAGTTGAAAATCCATTTATGAACCGATAATATGAGCATTGCTGCTCGCTGGGCCATCGATCCAAACTCACACACACAGGCAGACAGTGTTATGAGCTAGCCTGGAAATCCATCTCTTTGTTTGATGATTAGGAGGCGCAATCATAGTGCTATCCTCAGCAGCACTCTGTCTCTGATTGTGACCTTCCAGGTTGGCAGGTCAATAAAAACTGGCTTTTGTGAGTCAGATAAGTAGGTTTCTCATATCTGTAAGACGTTTTAATTGTGATTTTCAGTGTTGTCGCCAAGCTAGACTGTTCAGTCCTTGCGCTTAACATTGACCTTGACTGCTTCGGGAACTGAACTATGGCGTATTCTTAAATGTTTGTTCCCAGTGGTAGTGTCTATAGCATACACACTTGCTTTGGGAGAGACATTTCTTTATGACTTGACTTTTTCTTGCTTTTACAGCGACTGTCAGCGAATCCGTATCAATCTGTACCTCTCAAGGTGACAAAAATCTCTAAACATTACCCATTCATTCAGCACTGCCTGTGACCCACATTAAGAGAAGAGATGTTCTATCACGGCTGACCTACAAAACTGAGCGAGCTTGACGATTTCAGACAGAAAGTGTTGTGACTCTTTTCTGTAACACAGCATGGGGTTGATGTTCCACCTAACTGAACATCTACAGTATTTTATACAGTGGGATGATCTGTCACATTAAATATGATGTTGCTTTTTGAAGGTCTGTGTGTCCAAACGGTGTTGCTGGGTTATTATTATTTATTTTTACTTTACCATACTTTACAGTTTTTAGAGTGTATGAAAACACAGCATTTAAAATCATATTAAGAAATACTTTTCATATTTAATATAGACAAAGCTGCATGCAGTATTGCTAAGCATCTGTGCATGAGCATTACCACGTTACCGTTTTGTATACAGTAAGTACTAATCTGATTGAGTTGTATTGAACTATATCAGTATTTCAGTAGCCACTAGTTCTCACCTGAGGTACGTAATTACTTTGAGAGTGGAAAGCCTTATCATCAATCATCAGCCTCCCAGAACAAATTAGAAAACTGCGCCACACAAAACAGGTCACATTCTGTAAGGCGGGCACCAGGAAAGCAATCACTGAGGGAAAGCACATTTAAAAAGTAATTTAATTTCGGTTGGATTTATGCTTGAAATAAAATCAGTTCCTTACATATGGATATAAATGTAAGGAATAAAAAAAATGACAGGGTGGCTGTGTGGTTAGAAGAAAATAATCAACAATGGGGTGGTATAATTTTCCAATAACAGCATATACTGACATGTTTCATTCATCTTATTCCACAACAATTTACCGATTTTTCTTAAATAAAGGACGACACATTATACTTTTCGTCCATGCGTAGTTACATTTAATGTTGTGGAACGTCTGTTAAACATGTTAATTATAATAATTCTAATGTAATCACTTACATTATAACAGCTATAAACAGCAGTTCACTCAACAGCCTCTCCTCTCTTTTTTAAAGGTTAATAAGACAACAACAACAAAACCTGAAGACTTTCTCATGATTGGAAAACCTAAAGTTACAGTTTTACCTTCGAGTGTTAGCGCCGACACTGAAGACTCCTTCCATACTACGTATATGCATGTTCGGCATGTTTAGTATGTTGTGTCCACCATACAAGTTCCTCAATAAGATAACATATTAGAAAGAGCGCATTTATTTAAACCTAGCAGGCAAACCTACTGTCGGAGATGCTGTTATAGAAAATGAATCAACATTAATCTGACTAAGATTTTTTTTTAATCATCCAAAATTTATCTTTGTAATACTCTGTTTAATATATAACATGGATATGCTAATATAAATGTAGTCATTTTTACAGATCGTAAAACACAATGTATACGAGTTACCAGGGGTATAAAATGAGCATCAGTGCTGCGATGCATTAAAAAGCCCAGGTGGGGAAAAAAAACTCCCAGTCTAGGTGCATTGACTAACCCCAAATTACACCAGCCTTTCATTTCCCATCTGATAATTTATGCATGAGCCCTTTTCTATCTGGCCATTTCACGAAATGTTTGAGTAAGTCCAATCTATTTTATAATAGCTATTGAGACACTGAGGCCACTGAGAGTGATTTTATTTTATCTACACAATAACTCTTTAATCTTGCACTTAGCAAAGCCCATATAAACTTTTCATTCCCTTCCATTCCAATTCTCTGTGGTTGCAAAATATGTCCCCATGTGAAAGCTAGTAACTATCTGATGAAATAGTAAAATGTTGGAAAACTGTTAATTATTCATATATTTTGATGATCCCTGAGCACAATTTATCACCTTATTTACCACAAACGTAGCTTCATTTGATGGACCAACAAACTGCAAGTTAAGCAAATAATCTTTTTTATTACACCAGAACGTGGCCAGTAGAGCTTAGATCTAATTAACTTTTATGCCTAAGCTTAACGATGTATTAAAGTTTTCATTTGGTCACTGTGTGCAGTAGTTTTAACTTTTCCAGCTGCTGTGATAAAAATAAAGGAGCAACACAACACTGAATGAACACTGATATTTTGTGCTAACACTACTGTGCTAAGAATATGTGCTTCCAAGTTCAGCTTTAGTGAATATGATACATGGAGGCCAACTTGCTTAGCAGCAGGATGTTAGAAAGTAATAATTGTATTGGTTCCATCTAAAAGTACTTTCTGGCTATAGTTCAGTCCTGATAAAGAGCTGAAAAAAGGAATGATTTCTTTGTCTGTTTGTCAGCATTGGAAAGAAAAGAAACACTAGTACTGCTACTACTATTGGGTTTTTCATTCATAACCACTGGAATACTTTCCATAGCCTTGTTAACTCCTTTCGAGTGCAGATGAATGGCTTTTGGTTTACTTTTCCAAGAGGCTCTTTGCTTCCTTCTTACTTTGTGGGATTCATCTGTCGATATAGCAGCTTCGACAACAGATTCTGTCCGGAAATGGCAAACGCAGTCAACAAAGACTATCTTGGGGCTTCATCTTCTTCAAATTCTTGTGGAAAAAAATTATGCTTCAAAGTTATGAAGCCAGCTGTCCACCTAGAACTAAAACCCTAGTAGTGACACAAATAAATTTTCTGGCTATTTTGTTGATTTAATCCTTGGGGTGAGGTGTAAAACAGGCACAGGTGGTGGGGATGGTACTTGACAACCTTGATCGTCCGAGGAATATCCATCATCAGGATGCTTTAGCTCTCTAGCACAGGGGCAGTCATCCTTGTCTGTCTAATCATGGATGTGTGGTGCAGCTGTGGGATCCCTCTCATTCCTGCTAATCACATGTCAAGACGGCTCTGTGCTCAGAGCTCTGCCTCTTAGACCATATTACCTGCAGCTGACTTCACTAGCTGTGAATAAAACAGACTGTCAACCATCTATGTTGTCTCGGTCAGCAATTTCACCACAGTATATCACTCGTTCATAGTTGAAGGACACATGCCACAGGGAAGGTTTCTGATCATGTGAATCTATAAAGAGTATATTTTAAACTGATTTAATGAGAAATGGGTACAAATTTGATCAAATGGGAAAAATCTAGTTTGATTGCAAAGACAAAATAACACTTAAGAATAACATAGCTTTAGGCATTTTACTAGGTGGTTAAAACCATGATAAATAGATCGAATATAGTGTTCATAAAAAGAGGTAATGAAGTGTTCAAAAGCAGCCTGAGATACATTTCCAGCTATATTATGGAAATTTGGGTTTATGCTCCCTTTCAGACATTTACAGAAAGCCATGTTATGTTCCAAAAAATACATAAAAAGTAAAAAGTTGGAACATGAAAAATATGCACCTGTCTCCAATTCATATAAAAAAATTCCAACCAACCATTGCTCTGAGCCCGGAAAGATTTTATTTATTTAATTTAAAAAAAAAAAAAATTTAATTTTTTTTAATTTTTTACGAAGAAAGAAATATCTATTCCATGTGAAGTTGTATCTTTGTCAGGAGAGCAGTAGAAAAATGCTGATATTTGAGAATGGCATGAACTCTGATCAGCCATGATAGTAGGGGACACCGCAGATGTTTCCTCTATACCAGTATTAATCTGTCATCTTGGATTATGGAAAGCCAAGACAGTCGAGGCACTAGGTGTCTAGATGCAGGTGTTGCCTGCTTTGTGATTACAGAAGAGTATCAGAGGAAAGGTCATTGTCAAGGATTAGGTAATGAAACACAAGGTTATGTATTCCTGTTCCATTTGTAATGGCCAGAGTAATTCCTCAGAGAAATGTAGAAGAGGGAGAGCTTAAGATTGGTGGCTGAGAATCTGTGTCCCCTGCCATGTGAACCACTCACTGATATGGGTTATCACAACCTGATAATGTACTGAGTTGCCATTTTACAGATGTCTAAAATGAATTATTTTTGCTGGGATTCCTTGGCACTGTGCTGTCTCAGATGTACTCTTTTGGTTTTGCTGGACACAAATTGCAGGAGCAAGTAATGTTAAATTATCAAAATCTTTGCATGTACCATTCACTACATGTATGTCTAAGCTCCTGAAGAATGGAGCACATAAAAAATGACATTACCCCTTTTCTGTCTTAATTTCCAGTTCTAAAGCTCCATCTAAAACTGAAAAGTACCTTCTTCTACACTACTCTTGGCTTAATCAAACGTAAGAGTGAGTGTGTCATCATGGGGATGCGAGGCCTGCTTCTGGCCTATGTCACTATGGCCATTCTGTTGGATCTCTCCATGGCTGGCCTGCTGAGGAAAGTGATCAGGCACAGACGAGAGTCACTAATGCCACCCAAATCCGAGAACATGACCCTCCCTAATCCAGACCAACCAGTGGTCTTCAACCATGTATACAACATCAATGTCCCAACTGGATCCTTGTGCTCTGTAGACCTGGATTCACCTGGAGGATCGGAAATGAAGCCCAAGTCTGTCCCATCTGAGCAGCACATTGAGCACACTGTGGATGGTGAAAACCAGATAGTCTTTACGCACAGAATTAACATACCCAAGCAGGCTTGTGGGTGTGATAGCCACATGCCAGACCTTAAAGATCTCCTAAATAGGCTGGAGATGCTGGAGGCTGAAGTGTCTAGTCTGAGGGAGCAGTGTACCAGTGGGGCTGGCTGCTGTGGAGCTCAAGTTACTGGTGAGTATTATTAGATTAGAATCCTCTAAGAGTCAGGGTACATTTTTTGACATTTGCATCCTTCAAATTCTAAATTAACTTGTCAGTTGTTTATGCTGGTAATCTTATGGAATAGAATTTTTTTTTAGTGCATGGTTGTGATATTAGGATCTTAGAATTGCCTTATGTGTTTTTTAGGTGAGGTCACTACCAAGCCATATTGCAATGGCCATGGCAACTACAGTATTGAAACCTGTAACTGTGTGTGTGAGCCTGGCTGGAAAGGGCCCAACTGCTCAGAGACAGAATGCCCTAGTTCCTGCCAAGATCAAGGCCGCTGTGTGGATGGGAAGTGCGTCTGTTTTGAGGGCTTTGGGGGAGAGGACTGTGGAATTGAGCTGTGTCCTGTGGATTGTGGTGAATATGGCCAGTGCATTGATGGGTCTTGCATGTGTGCAGAAGGTTACATGGGTGAGGACTGCTCCATGACCAATTGCCTCAACAATTGCCTGGGTAGGGGACGCTGTGTGGATGGCGAGTGCTTGTGCAATGAGCCATGGACTGGCTTTGACTGCTCAGAGCTTATATGTCCCAATGACTGCTTTGACCGTGGCCGTTGCATCAACGGGACCTGCTACTGTGATGAGGGCTTCATTGGGGAGGATTGTGGTGAGCTCACCTGCCCAGATAACTGTAACAATAGAGGCCTCTGTGTTAATGGTCAGTGTATCTGCAATTTCGGCTATAGCGGAGAAGACTGCTCCAAGCTTACGTGTCCCAATGACTGCAGTGAGAGAGGCCACTGCTACAATGGAAGATGTATCTGTGATCCTGGCTTCCAAGGTGAGGACTGTAGCAGCCTCTCCTGCCCTGACAATTGCAATGACAGGGGTAAATGCGTAAATGGGGAATGTATATGTGAACCTGGATACCAAGGTAATGATTGTTCTGAGCTTTCCTGTCCCAATGATTGTCACAACCATGGACGCTGCATTGATGGAAAGTGCATTTGCCAGCAAGGATTTGCCGGAGAGGACTGTAGCATCAAGACTTGCCCCAGTGACTGTCATGACCATGGTAAATGTGTAGATGGCAACTGTGTCTGCCATGTTGGCTTCACAGGCAAAGACTGCAGTGAGTTGACATGTCTTAACAACTGTCACAACCGTGGTCACTGTGTGAATGGTCAGTGTGTGTGCAGTGAAGGATTCACTGGTGAGGACTGCAGTGAAAAAACGTGTCCCAACAACTGCCTAGATCGTGGGTTTTGTGACAATGGACAGTGTATCTGCTATGAGAGTTACACTGGTGTCGACTGCTCAGAGATGACCTGCCCAGGAAACTGCAATGACCAAGGCCGCTGCTTGAATGGCATGTGTATCTGTGATTTGGGATTCACTGGGGAAGACTGCTCTGAAAGTAAGTCAGTTTATGATTTTATTTTTTTACAAATTAAACCTCACAATGAATGCTTAGTCCAGAAGCATGTCATTATGTCTTCTCCATTCACAGTCTCTCCACCAAGGGACCTGGTTGTGACTGAAGTCACCCCAGAGACAGTGGATCTGACCTGGGTCAATGAGGTACAGGTGACAGAGTACCTAATCACCTACATGCCAACTGCTCCTGGTGGTCTGGAGTTAGATATGCGAGTACCTGGTGAAAAAAGGTCTGCTACTATTACGGAGCTGGAGCCTGGTGTGGAATACTTAATCAGTGTCTATGCTGTTCTAAATAACAAGCTGAGCATTCCTGTGAGTGCCAGAGTGGCAACACGTGAGTCATCGATTACTGGTCTTCAGAAATTTTGAAATATTTAACTGTTGTACCGTTTTTGAACAATGGAAAGAAACGTAACATTTGCCCCTTACCTTTGAACACATATTTAGATCTTCCGGAGCCAGAAGGCCTTAAGTTTAAAGCCGTGAGAGAGACATCAGTGGAAGTTCAGTGGGATCCTCTTAATGTCCCCTTTGATGGTTGGAACCTCATCTTCAGAAATACAGTGAGTACATTGCCTCTTATTGCATGCCACAAACCATGTCAGCATGAGGATGGTTATGGTAGCATTTCCCTGAAATCTGTGGTAGGAATACCACATATATTAAGGGCCCTGCCAGTAACTGTTCAAGATGGGAAACTGTATGAGTATCCTGTGGAAAATAGTCAGTTGGTGCCAATATGCAAAGGCTGCTGTCTGAAAGTCTAGGGTTTTGTTCCACAAAACCTCCTAAGAAGCTTCTGGCGGCAACTTTGATGACCATGTGCAACAGGACTGCACTGTTTTCACAATACTTTTCTTTTTCAAGGGCTTAGGCAAACTCCAAAAAATAGCTCCTGTCAGGACATGCAAACCATGTCTTCCTATACTCCATTCTTCCAGAGTTGGCAGCTTTATTCATACATCCAAGTTTGAGGCTGTCCATGCCAAACAAGTCCTTCACTTTGAAGTGCAGCACTCACATCCAAGTGGATGCGATTGAAAGTCCCAAGTGTTTACTTTCCAAGATCTCTCTAATTTCTCTGTATTTTATGGGACTGTTGAGTCCACAAAGCCTGGAGTCATATCCATGGTGCCATTTGTGGGTTTTTTTTGTTAAACATGCACATAAATAGAACAAAGATTTTGTATCCAGTACCACAAAGACGCATTGTACAGCTTTCAGTACGATGTTTTGTACAATCCACATAGAAATTATGAACTACATATACCAAAGACAGTAAATATTGTCTTTATTATTCTTTTGACAAGTTGACAGCATGAAATCGGTATTATGTGTCAGATTTTACATCGGCTGTGTGGTGTTATGAAATTCCAGAAAGAGGAAAATGGGGAGATTTTGAATGCATTGTCACCACCCGAGAATACCTTTGAACAATCTGGCTTGGGCCCTGGACAGGAATACGAGGTTAAACTTGAGGTGTTAAAGAACAACACTCGTGGACCTCCAGCAAGCAAGAATGTGGTTACAAGTAAGCAGCTCTCATCACTTTCATTAATTCAGTTCATTTGTTTTGTTTCCAAACATTTTTTTTCAGAATTATGAAAATCTGTAACCTACTGGGACAGGTAGCATTGCCTCAGTCTGTGGGTTTCCTCTAGGTTCTCTGGTTTCCTCCTATGACCCAAAAACTTGCATGTAGGTGGACTGGTTATGCTAAATTGCCCCTAGGTGTGAATAAGAATGTATATGGTGACCTGAGATGGATGGCAACCCACCCAGTGTGTATTCCTGCCTCATGCCCAGTGTTCCTGGTATAGGCTATACTTGGTATTTATCTTATAAATTCACACAAAAATATCAAAATTGTGGTCCTTAATCTTTCAATTAAGTGATAAATGTTTTCAGCAAATATAATTTGTTTTCTGTCACAAGATCTACCCTCAACCTTTGTGACTTAAGCACGGCTGGAAAAAGCTTTTTACCTTTTGTGATATTTTGGAATACGCTCAATTTCTTACTTGTGATTTGTGCTTAGCTTGTAAAATGCTATGCATTAAGGTGATCCCTTTTGATGTCACAGTAAACCATTTGTAGCATATTATTTCAGGATAAAATTTCAGGAAAGTGCCACAAAGGCCTAAAAAAAAAAAAAAAAAAAAAAAGGAAAGAGCTTGCAGAAACACAATTAATTAAATACAACAGTAGGCTCCATTCATAGGCTATAATAAAGAAGGCTACTGTGTGCTCATATGATACCAGCTGAACAAATCTTCCAGTGTGCCTCTCACTCAATTTCGGAGATATGTGCCAATAAGGAATTGCCCAGAGAGGAAGCACTGATTTTTGAAAGAAAGGTTCTACCTCCTCCTATTCAAGCTGCCTGAGAAGCATTCCACCCTCTAGAGGATAAGAGCTTTGCTTACTCACAAATCAGCTCCAAGCCAAAATGCTGATTTTCTATTTTATCTACAGCTCAGAGAAAAGTGACATTTCATATTTCACCACTGCATCTCATGGGGCAAACACCCCCCATCCCGAAGAGCCTCTCTTCACTTTAATGGAATACATAATATTGTATAAAAATACCATATAATTAAGTTCACGACCATATATACACTCAAAGCAAAAAATTCCTAAAGAATACTGTCATGCTTTGGATTTAGAGGCAGATGCAAATGCAGAATCTCAGTGAAACATTTAATAAAGTATTAAATAAAGCACAATACAAGACTTATATGGATCAAGACAAGCATAACATGATACATAGAGACAGAACAAGCAACACAAGACAACAGTGCAGTGCTGAATGTGACTACACACCAGTGCTAATGAGCTAAACGTGAAACAGGTGAATGAGACATGTGACATGGTGCAGTGGCTGATGGGAAACGTACTTTCTAGTCCTTTTCTGATATTACATGACACATACTATGCCAAAGTAGTTTTTTTAAGCAGGAGTTAGACAAATATCTGATGGCTTTGATTTACATGACTATTCTGTGTATGAAAAGTATGTTTAGCTGTGTAAGCTACTTTTTTTGTTGCTTCTTTTCTGTCTCCTCCATGCAGTGATCGATGCTCCTAGCCAGGTGGATGTTCGGGATGTAACAGATAGTACTGCTCTGATCACCTGGTTCCAGCCCATAGCTCAGGTGGATGGTGTCTCTGTGTCCTATGGCCCTATCACTGGCTCCTCAGACAGCCACACAGTGGAACTGTCATCTATCGACACCCAGTACCACCTGGCTGAACTCTACCCAGACACAGAGTACAGTGTGTCTCTCATGGCCCGCCGAGGGGAAATGACTAGTGTGCCTGTCTATGAGACCTTCACTACAGGTAAGAGCATCCTTTTCTTTCCCATATGAGCTATTGTTAATAAAATAATGACCAAACTACTAATCTAAGAAAAGCGACGTTGTCTAATGACTGGAGCATTATCACCCACAGGAAGTTGCTAGAGAACTAATATGCAATATGATGTGAATGTGCTCCAGACCTAGATGCACCTACGAACCTGCGGTCAATAGATCAGACAGATGAAAGCATCACACTGGAGTGGAGAAACAGCCAAGCCAACGTTCCCAGCTACCGTATCAAATACGGACCACTGTCTGGAGGGGAACATGGGGAGCTTACCTTTCCTACAGGCCCACAGGACATCACTCAAGCCAAGATTTCAGGTAAGGGTTAGAGAGAATCAATTTATCTGTGCATAAAATATTGAACTGGAATTCATGAATTATTATGATTATTTTGATTTGTTTCCTAAAACAATACTAGTAAGTGTATGTATAAGTGCATTAAGATGACATATTTGTTTGCCTAAAGGCCCATCTTTATGTTAAAATATCCAGAGCAAACCTCGAAAATGAAATAACAGTAATAGTACGTGCTTCAGTTAGAAAATTATACATGGAAGATGTTTTTCATCTCATTACTATTACACAGGAGGAGGAGAATGTGTATAAATTCAAAATGTGTGATAGATTCTTTGTCTGGTCGGCTCTATTGTCCTTGGGTGGCCAGTGAGTCTATTTAAAAAACCGAGCATGCTACACACACACACACACACACAAGTGTAACTCATCTCTTTTACACGGTTATTATCTATAATTGCTGTCACGCTTGTGATTTTATTGGTAATAAGTGATTCTGTTTTAGGTATAATTTCATGCTGAAAGCCTCTTGAATATTGACCTTTATAGGGGCCATACAAAGGATAAATACAGAAATTTCGGCTGGGGCCTTTTATCATCTTCAAGAGTCTCTTGGAAGACAGTAATTTCTGCTTTTAGTCCAATGTGAGAGCCTTTTCAGTGTGGCTACTGGAAAGGCCATGAGTGAAACAGCTTAAATTGAAAATGACCAATAGCAATTATTTAGAAAATATATTCATAATGGACAGGCTGAGCAGTCAAAATACTCCCTCTGGAAATCTACAAGAAACTTTGGATTTGCCTTTTTTACCCTAACCTCTTCTTAAGAAGTAATTTCTTGACAACTACAGTACATAGAACTGTATTTATGCAGTTCTGCATTTTTTTTTTGTTGTATTTTGCAGGTCTCAGGCCTGGGATAGAGTACGGCATGGGAGTGACTGCAGTCAAAGATGAGAAGGAAAGTTCTCCTGCCACCACCAATGCTGTTACCGGTGAGATGCTCCTATATGATATCAGAAATCAGAAATAATTTTAAGATTCCTCTTACAAGGAAATTGATTTGGTAGTTGCTACATTAACAGAGAATAAAATGAAAGGAAGCTGTGAATTACTGACATAAAATAGAATATAAGATGGGGGGGTTGAGGGTTCGATTCCCACTGCGGCCTTGTGTGTGCAGAGTTTGCATGTTCTCCCCATGCTTCGGGGGTTCCAGGTACTCCAGCTCCAGGTACTCCCCAGTCCAAAGACATGCATGTTAGGCTTATTAGCATGTCCAAAAGTGTCCATAGTGTCCATAGTGTATGAATGTGTGCGTATGATTATACCCTGCGATGGAATGGCACCCTGTCCAGGATGTCCCCCGCCTCATGTCCTACGCCTCCTGGGATAGGCTCCAGATAAGGATAAACGGTAAAGATAATGGATGGATGGATGGATGGATGGATAGAATATAAGATAGAACTGTAACAAAATGCCACTATCTGTAACTGTATACTGTTTAGTGCTCCAAATAGTGTGCCTCCTATTTGTATCTGTTTAGAACACAAGTTGTTCAATCTATGGACAGATATATGCATATATGTTTTATAAGATAAATAATATTACATACAATGCTACAGCATGTGCAGATAAGCAGTATATACAGAATAAACAAGTGAACATTCTAAACATGTCAAAATGGGCAAATGTGAACTACACTGTATGTGGACTACTGTGTCATATAATCTGACCGAATTTACACTAGCTGCGAGGACACTGTGCAGTTTTCTGACACTATTCATATCACAGCTCATCACACATGACATTCCAGTGCCAAAGCCATCTCTACTGTATATGTTAATTAATGAAACTCACTCTCCTTGTCAGACCTTGATGCTCCTAAGGACCTGGAGGTGAGTGAGACCTCGGAAAGCACAATGGTGCTGATCTGGAGGAGACCTGTGGCTAAGATCGATGTCTACAAGCTCGTGTTCGTGGCCGCTGACGGCCACAGGGCCGAGTTTGAAGTTCCGGACAGTGTCAGCACCTACATGCTGAGAAACCTGAACCCTGGCATGCTGTACACCATCACTCTGACTGCAGAGCGAGGGAGGAAAAAGAGCGTGCCTGCCAGCATCCAGGCATTAACAGGTCAGTCCTATACCTCTTATAATGTTTCACTGGTGTATCGTGCTCGGTATTGCCTGACACTTGTCTAAAACTTGC
Source organism: Stegophilus panzeri (assembly GCA_024331685.1). Classification (NCBI taxonomy): domain Eukaryota; kingdom Metazoa; phylum Chordata; class Actinopteri; order Siluriformes; family Trichomycteridae; genus Stegophilus; species Stegophilus panzeri. The sequence continues at coordinate 5,618,598 of JANDJT010000124.1, forward strand.
TGTCTTTTTAAAGATGATGAGATATATTTGTTATGAAAGTTGGATTCTGCAGGCTTGAGTTCTTTTTTAAAGAAAGACAGATTTGTGTGGTTTGTAACTTTATCATACATGCCAGCCAGAATGAGGACTGAATCATCTTTCCTTTTTCTACCAAAAAAAAAGGATCAATATTTCTTTTGTGTGAGTGTGAAGGTTTTAAATTTAGTGGTCTGTATAAAATTTAATTCGAGGTTCCCTCTGTTTCCTTGCCTCTTGGCCAGGGAGATCTTTTCCTTCTATACAATGTGCCTCCAGGCGTCTAAGCCAAGCTCAGGAATGAATTGAACTCATTGTATGCTCCAGCTTTACATCCTGTGTGAGTCCCTTTTCAGCAACAACATGTGGATTTATTCGACGTCTTAGAGCACCAAAGGGAAGACAAATTCAGATGATTATGGCTTTTGTTTAAGGTCCTGTGGTCGGAGTGTTGCTTATATGTCCAAACCAAATATTTCATTACATTAAATGTCTGTTGTTATGCAACAGTTTAGAAGGGGTTTGAAGGTTTTGAAGGGGGTGGTAGTTTTGAAGGGGGTGAAATTTAGTAGGAGAGAGAAGCAAGCACGGCAGAGAATAAAGAGGAAAACAAATGTAGATAGGTAAAAGCAGGAATAATAAATATTTTTCTCAATGTTTAATACATCTGCAAGTATTTTTAAAAATCGGTTCTTGAGAAAAGATTGGGCTAAAATTAGGGTTATGAATATGGAACACACACACACACACACACACACACACACACACACACACACACACAGCTCATTCATGTGATAATTGTCAAAATGAGGCCACTCCTCTCTGGTTTTGTGCGATTTGACCAGGACAAAATGAGGGGTGGGATAATATATAGGCCCCCCTGCTGAGGCAACTGTTAAAACATTGTCTCTGAAATCAGCAGTGCTATAATCCCATGGATTCATTTCTGCTGCCATTATCAGCCTCAGACATGAAGTACAAACATGGAACATAACACTCACCACAGGCTCATTATAGGACGAGAGAAGGCGGGGTGTGGTGAAGGGAATCCTCTTGATTTAGGCCTCTTTTCTGAAAGACACACATTGAGTACACTGAAAGGATTACAGAAAAAATCACTTGGGACCAATATAGTGCTATCAATACAGAGCAGTATACCCTGAGCAAGCATCCCAAGACAGTTTAGTAGAACCTCATTATCAGAATAATGTCATTCAGGTGGGAAAATTAACAGTGATCTTTTACAAGGGATTTGCAGGGCCCTTGTTTCACAAGGTCCTTAGATGGGCTCTGATGTGAGAGTCATAAAACCACTTTGCTCCATAAGCATGAAGGCCATACCTAAAGCTCAGCATACACTACATAACCTTTTTTTTGCCATAATATTATGCATTCTAGAAGATTAGGCAAAGATGAAATTTCATACATATTTAATGTAAAATTTCACATATATCAACATTTCAGACGTAGCACTTGTATATCTTCATATAATTGAATATATACAGAATAAAACACTTCAGAGCATGCTGTCATAGGAAAATGACCAATGACAGGGTGGTGATGTGGCCTGATGCAAGGTAGAGTCACTGCTACCATCCCGAAGTGTTTTATTCTTCTTATTCAAATTTTAACCTTATAGTTACATTTAATGTTGAGGGACCTAAATTTAGTTCCTGTTATCACTTATGTTACAGCAGCTATAAACAGTTGACTTCTCACCAGCCTCTTTTTTTTTCCCACTCTCTTGAAGAGAGAAACCAAGAAACTGAAAACATAAAGTGATCTATTGAAGACTTTCGCATGGCAGAAAACTTACTGTTACAAAGTGCGGACACATTAGATTCCTTCCATAAATGTTAAATAAACATCTTCTTAGAGAAAGCATCACCATATTTGAAAACAAAAAAATGATTTACTATCAGCCTTAGATTATGTCGAGCATCCATAATACAAGTTGCTGTCAAAGAGCTACTATAGAAAAGATCATGTATGAACCTGTTATTTGGATCACAGCTGGAACTACTGTTAGAGCTGCTGTAATAGAAAATGAATCAAAACCTTCTGATCAATCAGAATAAAAATTTTCAACCTGGTATAAATTATTTTATTTAGGGAGGGCAAATTTGTGAAAGAATTTGGCCAAACATCCCGTAGTGTATGCCTGGGTTACGATTAAATACATGAATGTTTTCATCAATCATCATGGACTAGCATGGGAATGATTAATAGTTCTGATCCTCTAATTGACAGTGTTAAATTTTCCCAGCAATGGTACTTTTAAATTCTCATGCCTGGGAACTGGGAAAGTCTTTCACTCTATCCTCTTTGTCTTTCACTCAATTCAGCAGTACGCTTGTGTCCACTTGATTGTGCATTAAGAGGATAATGGCAGCCTATGGTGCATCTCCAAGCTCTTTGCTCCCATCTCTTCATGAATGCTGATGGGGCGCAAAGATATTCAATTATGGGTTGCGCTTCCCTGCACGGCTTCCTGCTTTATTTGAAGCAATCTGCGTACTTCTGCTCAAGCAGACTACGCAGAACCTTCAAAAAATTAATGGCTTCATTCTGAGCCATTAATACTAAAGCAAGCTGCAATCAGGTGCATGTTTTTTTGTGTTTTTTTATTAATGAGGTTCGACCAAAAGGCTGCTTGTGCAAACGAGCTTGTTTATTATTGCAGCAGACTTCATATGACAATTTTTCATTGCATGGGAAGATGTTTTTTTTTCTGCATGGAACAGATGGAACTGAAACGAATATCAACAGAGAAAGACGTTTGTTATGTATTGTTTACAGAGGAGATGGTCTTTTTCCATCAAACATTTGATATAGATGGTTGCTGTTGTAGATGTTTAAAAAATGGGTTTATACAATTGCTCTTGCATCTGTTATAGAAACATTTTCAAAATTTCCCCAACACAACATTTCCACTGCTAATTAAAACTACATTGGGGGAAGATACACTAAACCATTGGTTCCCAATCCTGGCCCTGGAGAACCCTTGCACACATGCTAGTCTTTGGAACAATTAATCTAGAGAGCATAGTAGTAGAAATGTCATAAAATGAATACAATCAAGAAATCAAGTTGTCACGGGACTCTGGTAAGTGTTTTTCAGTTCTTTTACGTGTGTATTCTTCTTGAATGTACTGACTGTTTTATGGGTGTAGCATGTGAAAGAAGACTAGACACTATCTTTACACCAGAATTTCTTCTAAGACCATCTCTGGTCGTCTTGCTCAACATCTTGCTTCTCTCCATCTGATACTCAACTCACTGAGATATACTCGTGCTCCACTGCCTGTTGCTTAATCTCTTCTGTTTATCATCCAGACAACGAAAAGCCCCTGGTGGGCAACATCACTATCTCTGCTGTATCCTGGGATGGCTTCAATATATCCTGGGAGCTGAAGAGGGGTGAGCTTGATGGTTTTCTGATCGAGTTGGCTGACATCGATGGTCTCTCCAAGGGCCAGAACTACACTCTGTCAGAACAGGAGTACAGCTTGGCTATCACTGATCTCGCTCCTAGCACGTTTTACAGGGTCACGCTATACGGCCTGTATAGGGGAGATCTCTTAGAGCCAGTGTTTGGGGAGGCTTTCACAGGTACCGCCGTTCGACAAGTGCTGGTGCATCAGCATATGAAAATTCTAACATTTTCTCAGGAAGCAGCTCAGAATGAATACTAACAAGTTTATAACCCACTGGATGCTTCAACTGAAGACTAACAACTAACATTTTCCTAATAGCATTCTGTCTACTAATTAAATCACTCTCAAAGTCTACTTTCCCCAAAAACCATCCATTTAAACAGGTATTAGCACCTCTTTTTTTGTGCATGACTTTCCACCCAAACATGCTATTATGCCACTCTTTGATGTATACATTACCCCTGTAAACTGCAAGCAGTCTTTTTATGAGAACACCACATCTGTAGAGCCAGTGCTAATGTTTTAAAGCTTCAGACCACATTTTCCTGCCATTTACGTGTTGGAGCATGCTGATATTCAGAGCACACCTGCAGTAGCGTAAAATAGAGCCCTGCATGTTCTGCTTTGCCTAATCACAGACAAAGCCTGCAGGTGCACACGCTGACCGCCCTCTATGATCACAGCCTTATTTATGCTCACCGGCCAAAGAAAAGTCAAGTGAATAATGCTCTTTTATTTTTAACCACCCATAATATACAAAGCATATGCTAAGCATGCCAGTGAACTGTCGTTTACGGTTAGGAAAACACCGCCTTCTAAAGACAGGAGATTAAAATATTCTCAGTCACTGAGCTGTAATACCTCTGCTGCCCACAATAGTACTGCTGCTGGTTATTATCTCCAAATCGTAGTTCGGCCTTTGCTTGATTCCTTGACGAATAAAGATGCCGACTGGGCAGAAGCAGTTTGCCAGGGAAGTGATCCTAAGGAGTTTTTGTCACTTCTTGTGAAAGATCTCGTCAGTATGCAGACCCGGTTTTCAAACTCTGCAGCGGTCTTCACTCTGAAGCGCCACTTTCACACATTTTCTTGGCATTTATCAGGCCGCGGCTGCAAGTGCTGCAGTTTTTGTGGACACTCGAGTGTGCATGCTAATAGGTAATTTTTTTTAAAAGGAGACTGCAAACAGATTATTAAAAGCCATTTTTATATATATAAAAAAAACCTTTTTCCTACATATATGTTTTGGAAAATGGATTCAAAGGCTTTTAAACTGAAAACATCCATTGAGTTCTTGGTATCACGGCTGATCAAAAAATACTGTACATATCCTCCTATTAGCTCATGAGCATCATCTATATCCGAATGCCAAAGCCCGTAAAGTTGCCGAGCTGAGCGTTCCTTTCAGTAGCATGACCTTGTCTTTTCTGCAGGTTAGCTGGCGCCTTGTTCTTCCTTCACGAACAGATGGCTCTTTGTCCTGGCCAAAAGACTAGGAGAGACCAGTTTGATGAAAGTGATCTGCAGTTGCCACTTTAGCACTCTCACAACACCCACAAACAGCACCCCCCTCTAATACTCCTTCTGACAAACCCTCCAGCTAGCACTATGCTAATGAAGAGTGACGGCTCCACAGGATCTGTCCCCGCTCCAGTTCATTTCCAACCACTTCTCCTCCTCAGAACAAAAAACATAGCGAACCTCGTGTCAGCCCAAGCTTGAGAGAGAGAGAAGAGGTTTAGTATGGTCAAGTGTTCTGAGGCACTCCCTTTGCTATAGTAATCATAAGAGATACAAGAACGACTGTATAAAGGAGTCACTTTAGGATATGCTAGGTTTTGCGTTTTCTTATTTCATGCAGCCTACCTTCTAAAGCTAATCTTTGTGTGACACTGCCATCATGTAGAAGAATCTTTTTCTCATGTAATATGCAAACATAGGCATGTTGTTTTATTATTTATAATGGTATTTTTTTGGGTGTAGTGGCACTCTTCCATCCATTTTCTATACTGCTTATCCTACTGGGCCGTGGGGAACCTGGAGCCTATCCCAGGAAGCATGGGGCACAAGGTGGGGTATACTCTGGATGGGGCGCCAATCCATCATAGGACACATTCACATACACATTCACACACCCATTCATACACTACCATGCATGGGAGAGGAAACCAGAGTACCCCTGCAGCACGGGGAGAACGTGCAAACTCTTCACACACAGGGTTGCGCCGGGAATAGACCCCCCAATCCTGAAGGTGTGAGACGAACATGCTAACCACTAAGCCACCGTGCGCCCTAGTGGCACTCCTATATACTGCATGTCATTTATCATTAATAAAATGGACGATAATTTCTTAGGGGGCACGGTGGCTTAGTGGTTAGCACTTTTGCCTCACACCTCCGGGGTTAGGAGTTTGATTCCGATTCCAAACTTGATTCGAGTTTGCATTTTCACCCCGTGCTTCGGGGTTTCCTCTAGGTTCTCTGGTTTCCTCCCCCAGTCCAAAAACATGCACTGTAGGCCGATTTCTAACTTGTCCGTGTGTGTGAATGGGTGTGAGAGTGTGTGTGCGACTGTGCCCTGCAATGGGTTGGGACTCTGTCCAGTGTGTCCCTCATCTTGTGCCCCGACTATCCTGGGATAGGCTCCAGGCTCCCTGTGACATTGTGTAGGATAATCAGTACAGAAAATGGATGGATGGATTGAAGGATAGATGGACAATTTCTTTGCTTTTAAAACACTGCAGCTCTCAGACCTATCATCATTAAAAGGTGAAGCAGTACATACAACTGTCTATACATAGAAAATGGTTGCTACATCATTTTCCATGTGGTAAAGAGTCTGGGTGACTTGGCAGGACTGGATGGTCAAGCTTAATGGTTGTAATTGCATGACGTGATGGAGACCAAGGGAATTACACAACCAACCAGTGACTATTAATAATTGACCAAATTTTATTGGCAACAACAAAATCCTTTGTTGAAAGCATGGTTGTTTGTTTGGTTAAGTCACCCACAATGTTCTAAAATGTTCTCAGTGTTACATACCACATTCTCACAGAATAAAAGTTGGGTAATCTTTCATTAATTATATTTCTCTTAAAATATCAATTGCAATCCAATAGCACTATTGAACACTATTGAACTCTTGTGCAGAAATAGAGAATGTTTAAAAGATCCCCCCAAAAAACCCAATCTCTTTTAATACAGATTATTATATTGTTACATAGAAGCCTCTACATTAGAGGTCATCAAATCACTTGCAGAACATGGTCCAGATGTGTAACCAGCAAAGATTTTCAGTGGACTGAACCGAGTATTTGAAAAAAAAAAAAAAAACTGTAGAAAAACAAGTAAACATGGAAAACAATGGCTGTAGTTCAGTGACTCTGGTTGTCTAAACATGACCAAAATTACTTCATGTATCAGATCCTCTGTTGTGGTCTATCCAATCACAGACATTAATATAAATTATTTAGCTGAAGGCAGTTCATCAGACCAGAGACTATCTATAGGACTAATAAATCTTAATCACAACTGTAGTTTTCCATTACTTTCAAACTTTTCTCTTTGCATGTTGCATGTGCATCTTCTAACTGGATGGTGTTTATTGGATAACATCACAGATAGCATTGCCAAACGCCTCTCCTCGACATAACTTACGCCAAATGATGATTAACCCAGAAAAGCATGCATAATAATCAGTTGGCTTTGGGGCTTAAAAAGATCTGAGCATGTTTGGAGACCACAGATGGAAGAATGCCTGTATTCCTTTGTCCACCTAGAGGCAGAACCTGAGGTGGAGCAGCTTTTCACCTCCAACAACAAGCCAGACAGTTTTATGCTGCAGTGGACGGCTCCAGAAGGAATCTTTGAAATGTTTATTATCAAAATCTCTGATGGATCGGGCAAGCAAAGACAGATGAGTGTATCTGGAGACAAGAGAACAGAAGTGATCTCTGGCCTCGATGAGGCTACAGAGTATGAAATTGAGCTCTTTGGGACAATTGCAGGACGGAACTTCAAGCCCATTTCAGTGAAAGCTCTAACAGGTATTTGGATATGTCTTGGACAAGCAAGCCGGTGAAGTCAGTCTTTAATCACTATCTTTTCACAATGTCTATAAATGTTAGTGAAGACGTTTAGTCCAAATACTAACCTGAGCTGAGTTTCCCAAAAGCATTGCATCACAAATATCACTGCTAAATGTTATGATGGTGGCAGTTATAACGGTGCTTTTGGGAAGCTTGTTCTAATGAGTAATATTGGAATCACTTAGTCTTTCACACAGGCAATCAATGTTTCTTTTACAATCATTTTTGTATGTCTTGTCTGTTGTTTGTCCTGAGTTACTAAATCACCAATTCTTTTACCAAATCCTAACCTCTTCAAAAAGGGAGTTGCATGCAATTCCATAGATTTGCAGAAGAAATCTAGATATATTCAAATCTCTTTTCTTTCTACACTTTCTTCTTCTTTTGTATCAGAGATCTTTCACCAACTGTCCAGTCACGAGGTTTACCCATTGGACAGAGCAATTGGGTCTGTGTTTTTACTGAATATGTGTCTGTCTCTGGTTGTCTGGCTCTGTCCCAGGGGGCCTCTCTTCGCTCTTGAGTCTGACGTTGGCATGTCACACCATTGTACTCATGTAATGGGGGCAAGTTAATCTCCCCATGTCTGTCACGCAAGATTTTGCGGACCGACATTGAAAAATGGCCGAAAGGCTTGAGCTCTTTTTATCCGTTTGTCTCAACGCTGTCTTTCTCTATGCTATACTAACCTTTAATATTTCATATGCCTCATATTTCTGAAATAGCTAGACGGTGTCTTTTTGAAGCCATCTGTGTACTGGACTGGGCTCATCTTGGACTGGCATCAATAAGACTTGTCCAATTTGTGTTCACCCAGCCTCTAACACTTTGTGTTTGCTCTGCTTGTTGTCTCGTTATGTGTTGTCTCCTGCAAGGTCTGGGCAAACCAAAGGGTATTCACTTGTCTGATGTCACCGATACCTCTGCTGCCGTTCACTGGACTGTACCCCATTACCAAGTCGACAGCTACCGAGTCACCTATGTGCCCCTTCATGGAGGTAAGTGTTCCCTTTATCATAGACATGTTCTGGCTTTCTGCCTATTGCTACAAGGCCTTCTATGGAGATTCATATATTACAATGTGTTAAGTACTTATCCAGCTAAAGTTCAGTACATTATGGGCATTGTAAATGCTCTACAAGCGTAGGGCTTACAAATCATCCATCATCTGCAAAATTATAATCATTATAATCTTAGTATCCACAATCCAACACATTTATATTTATTTATGACAAATTGACTTTGGAACATCAGTTCTTAGTTTGTCTTCCTTGTATGTTTGATTTATAAAGTACCTTATATATAAGACAATTATTGTAATCTTTTTGGCACAATATTTTAGTTTAAAAAAAATAATAATTCAAATGTTCTAAAACTTTCAGAGTTATACAGTCCCATAACAGTCACAGTGGACGGAGATGAGTCCCAGACTGTTCTGCCCAACCTGATACCCGGGGTAACCTACCAAGTGAGCGTCATATCAGTGAAGGGTCTGGAGGAGAGTGAGCCAGCCTTTGATGCATTTACAACAGGTACAATTTACACACATAGTTCAATGATGAATGTTAAAGAAATACTCTGCCATTTTTCAGCCATATGTGTAGCATATGTGTGATTATTACAGAGTCTTTGCTCTGCTTGTTGTCTCGTTATGTTTCGTCTATTACAAGATCTGGGCAAACCAAAAGGTATTCGCTTCTCTGATATCACTGATACCTCTGCCGCTGTCCACTGGACTGTCCCCCATTACCACATTGACAGTTACCGAGTCACCTATGCACCCATTCATGATGGTAAGTGTTTCCACCATCATTCTACATTCTGGCTTATTGCCAATTTCTACACAGCATTCAGTAAGATTCATATTTTATAATGTGTTGATTACTTCTCCAGCTAAAGTTCAGTACAGGAGCTAGGAGTTTTTCTATTCTTGTTTAATTAATTGTCACCCACTCTTTCTTGCAGAGCACTTCAGTTTCTGAGGTATTCTTGGGACTTCTTGCATAACATGTTTAAGAGCAACCTATATATTTTTAAATATGTTCAAGTCAGGGGACTGTAAGGGGCCATTCCAAAAGCTTCTGTTTGCATTTCATGTAGTAATACATGGTGGATTTTTTGGTATGTTCTGGATCATTGTCCTGTTGTAGAAGCCAACCTCTTTTTAGCTTAAATTTCTTTACTGACTGTCACATTTGCTCCCAGAATTTTCTGATCTTTACTGGAATCCAATCTTAAATCTACCTGTGAAATATTTCCTGTTCCACTGGCTGCTACACAACCCCAAAGCATAATATATCCCTCCCCACCCCCAATGATTTACAATTGGCAAGGTATTCTTTTCAAATGCCGCTCCTTTTTTCCCCTATAAGCATACCTTTGGTGATTTTGACTTGTTTAACTTGGATATTGATTTGCATTCATTAGATGTTCACTTTTGTGAATAAGTTTCAGGTGAGTTTTCTATCTGATGACTCTTCCATACAGATCTTGTTTGTACGAGCAATGCTGCACAGCAGAACAGTGCACCACCACTCATGTGTCAGCTAAACCTTCCTGCAGGTCCTTAGTGTAATATAAGGGTTTTGCTTTACTTTTCTGGTGAGAATACAGGCAGTTTTATTTGAAAGTCTCCTTGGTCTTCCACCATCAGAGTAGTGTGTTTTCCCAATCAGCACCTTCAGTCTCATAGTGCTGCCATCTTGTGGTTCTCTGTATCGCATGCATGAATCTGGTACACTCCATGGTCAAAAGCTGGTTCTGTACCCCTCTGCAGGCAGTCCCCTAACAGTCGCAGTGGGTGGAGGTGAGTCCCAGATTGTGCTGCCCAACTTGACACCTGGGGTGACATACAGAGTAAGTGTCATATCATTGAAGGGTCTGGAGGAGAGTGAGCCAGCCACTGATACATTTACAACAGGTATAATTCACAAACACACACACACACACAAACAAACACGTTGTTTCACACAAAAATGTGCAAAATTATAAGTCAAACCCAGTCTGTAAAACTATCAGATCATTCACTAATCGGTTATTCTCCTGGATATGATGATGAACTGGATGTTAAAGAAATACTCCACCATTTTTCAGCCATATGTGTAGCATATATGTGATAATCACAAAACTTTTGCTCTGCTTGTTGTGTTGTCTCATTATGTGTTGTCTCCTGCAAGGTCTGAGCAAACCAAAGGGTATTCGCTTCTCTGATGTCACTGATACCTCTGCCATCGTCCACTGGACTGTCCCCCATTACCACATTGACAGCTATAGAGTCACCTACACACCCATTCATGGAGGTAAGTGCTTCCTTTTTCATTCCACATTCTGCCTTACTGCCAATTTATATACAGCCTTCAACTGAGATTTATATATTTTATAATGTCTCGTACTTTCCTCATTGAAGTTCAGTGCAGCATAGGCATTGCATATGGTAGTTATAGATAGATCTGCAAGCGTGGAGCTCAAAAATCATGCATCATCTGTGCAGTGACACATTTTTGACATAATCCTACCATCCGAGTGTCCAAAATCCATCTTATCTAACAAATTATTTTTACAATGTCAGTGCTTGGTTGGTCTTTCCTCAATGTGTGATTTATAAAGTACCTTTTACAGTTGCATTCAAAACCTGGGCACCCCTGGTCAAAGTAAATAATTTGTTGCAAACATTTGGACATGCTACTAAGTCAATAACATCTATTCTTGTTTGATAAACTCGCCCTTGCAGAACGTTTCTGGTGCTGAGATATTCTGGAGCCATCTTGCATGCACAGCATGTTTAACATCTACCTATATATTTTGAAAGATGTTCAAGTCAGGAGACTGTGAGGGCCATTCTAAAAGCTTCAGCTTGTGTTTCTTGAAGTAGTTCATGGTGGATTTTGAGGTAGGTTTTAGATCACTGTCCTGTTGTAGATGCCAATCTCTTGTCAGCTTCAGTTTCTTGACTGACTGTGTCACATTTGCTTCCAGCATTTTCTGACATATAGTGGAATCCATTTTTGCATTTATTGGTGTAATGTATAATGTGCTGTAAATCTCAAAGCATAATAGACCCCCCCCCCATGCTTAACAGTTGGCAATTTGTTCACCAATTGCTGCTCTTGTTTCCTACAAACATATCTTTGGTGACTGCGACCAAAGAGTTCTGTTTTTACTTTATCAATCCACACACTTTTCCAAAATGCCCCAGGCTTATCTGCATATTATTTTTCACATCAGACATTTACTTTTGTGATAAAGTCGCAGCTAAGGTTTCCTTCTGATGACTCTTCCATGCAGATCATGTTTGTGCAAGCAATGCTGCAGAGTAGAACAGTGCACCACTACTCCTGTGTAAGCTAAACCTTTCTGCAGGTCCTTAGTGTCATATGGGGGATTTGCTTTGCCTTTCTGGCTAGCATACATGCAGTTCTACCTGAAAGTTTTCTTGGTCTTCCAGATCTCACCATGGCTCTCACAGTTCCCCTTAATTGATATTTGTTAATGACATTTGTGGACAGTGGAAATTATGAGCTAGAAGTACTTTAATATTTTTTATAGCCTTCCTGTGCTTGGTAGTTATCAATTAGCTTCATTTTCGTCAGCTGCTTAGAGGAGCCCATGGTTGTTAAACATTAGCACAAGGTTTTAAGAGTCTGAGCATTTATTATACTCTCGAAGTTTTATTCCTAATGCCCAATGAGTCCTAATGAATCAGCTAAGGCCTTATGAGTTACTTAAGTTCAGAGACGTTACAGCTAGAAGGATGTCCTAACTTTTGTACATGCCACAATTACTATTTTTTTCTATTTTTTTTTTCTATTTAAGTTAATTAAATATAAAATAACTGTACATTAAAAATGACCTATTATTCCCCTTTTTACAAGATGCAACATAAGTCTCAGGTGTCCCCAGAATGTGTCCGTCAAGTGTCAGCTCAAAATACCCCACAGATCATTTATTATACCATGCTGTAAATGCCAATTTTTGGGTGGAAGCAAAAACATGCTGTTTTCGTGTGTGTCTCTTTAAATGCAAATGAGCTGCTGCTCCCCGCCCCTTTTGGGAAGAGGGCTGTGCCTTTACAGCTCGTGCTTCTGATACTACGTCAACAGCAAAGGCGGGTTAAAGCACACATTGTTCGAGAGCAGCCAATGAAGACTAGTGGCGTTTTTTTTTGTTGTTGTTGTTGTTACAAACCTAAGTAGGTTTGTGCAGGAAGAACGTCTGGAATTACTAATGACTTGTTTCAGGCTGTTCAGAATCGGTTCTTTCTTTTGGGGGACTATCTTCTGTTGTGCACTTTGTTTTCTGAAACTTTGCAGACTTTTTACATTCCCAAACAGCTATATAACACACTACATGAAAGGTAATATCTGAAAAAAGCACAATATGGGCACTTTAACATTAGCAGAAAAAAAGCATTATTTAAAATATAATAATAATTTGCTTCAGAGGTTGTCTTCTTTTCACTTAAAAAATTATTCAAATATGTAATTTACCCGAGGTGGCCTAAACCTGTATATGAGAAAATTTATTGCAATCTTTTTGGCATGATAAATTTACAAAAAAATATATAATTAAATTGAATTAATTATAGGGTTATAATTAAATTAAACTATAACTCTGGGATCTGTAAAACTTCCAGAGTTACACAATGTGGGGGGTTTTTTGGTATGGAAAGGAGATTTTCAGATCAATCAGTATGTCTGGGCATTCTGATTTACCGATCAGCATCTTCTGTCTCATGGTGCTGCCCTCTTGTGGAGCTCTGTATCTCATGCATGAATCTAGTGCACTCCATTGACAAAAGCTGGTTCTGTACCCCCTCTGCAGGCAGTCCCCTAATAGTCACAGTGGGCGGAGGTGAGTCTCAGACTGTGCTGCCCAACCTGACACCCGGGGTAACCTACCAAGTGAGTGTCATATCAGTGAAGGGTCTGGAGGAGAGTGAGCCAGCCTCTGATACATTTACAACAGGTACAATTTACACACACATGATTCTGTGTTAAATGTTAATAGAATGCTCTACCATTTTTCAGCCACATGTGTAGCATATGTGTGATTATCACTGAATCTTTGCTCATCTCCTGCAAGGTCTGGGCAAACCAATTGGTATTCGCTTCTCTGATGTCACTGATACCTCTGCCACCGCCCATTGGACTATCCCTCATTACCACGTCGATAGTTACAGAGTCATCTATGTGCCTATTCACGGAGGTAAGTGTTTCCGGCATCATTCTACATTCTGTCTTATTAGCAGAAAATAAACTAAAGAAGAAAGTCTTTGTGACATACAGTGAAATTCTTATTTTTTCATATATCCTAGCTTGTTAGGATGTTGGGGTCAGAGCACAGGGTCAGCCCTGTGGCAAGCTGGTACATTTACATTTACATTTATTCATTTAGCAGACGCTTTTATCCAAAGCGACTTACAAATGAGAAAATGAGAAAATAGTGCTTAAGTAGTAGTGCTCAAGGACCTGTCAGGCCTCTTTTCTGGTTAGGATTCCTGGTCTGTGCCCGCCCCTAAAGACTTGATAGACTGGAACCACAGAACTGGTTATATCAGGGGGCAGGGCGGTGCAGGAGTGTGGAAATGTAGTGTCAGTGACAGCTTGATAGTTCTGGGGTAGTTGTATCAGCAGCCCAGAGCTTAAACCACTGGAGATTCATATTTTATGCGTTAAGTGCATGTCCAACTGAAGTTCAGTATAGGATGGGCATTTTAAATGTTATAAGTAGATCTGAAAGCTTGGAACTCACAAATCATCCATCATCTTTGCAGGGACACAGTTTTGACAATCCATTCGTTCTAATCAGAGTGTCCACAATAAAACTCATCTTATAGTTCAAACAAATTGACTTTGGAATGTCAATGCTATTTATTG
>JANDJT010000124.1:5639686-5658427 GCA_024331685.1 Stegophilus panzeri
GTGGAAATATGCACCTTTTAGATCTATCGTCACAAACCAGTCCTCAAACTGAATCTGTGGAACGATAAGTTTGGGCGCCAGCATCTTGAACCTGTATGGCCAAAGAGTACAGTTCAGATGACGCAGATCTAAAATTGGCTGCACACTCCTCTATTTTTTGTGGACCAGGAAATAATGGCTGTAAAAACCTCCCTCTCTCAGGGAACGGGGTACATGTTCTATGGCCCCTTTGTCCAAGAGGCATCTCACTTCCTATGCTAACGTCGGGCTCTGGTCTGTGCTGACTACTGTGGTGAGCACGCCTCTGAACCAGGGGGGTCGAGCTCTGAACTGGACCCAGTAACCCTTTTCTACGGTAGACGGAACCATGGAGACACATTTGGCAGTAGTTTCCATGCTGCCAGATGGTCTTTTAGTGATGTTAACTTTTCCAGACTGGAGGGAAAGCATCAGATGACATACTCCGTATGTCAAGCTCACTCAGCAGGTCTGCTTGGTAGGCCTGCAACACTGCTATTTTCCATTGTCTGCAGTGACCCACAAGCAAGACCCACTACTGCATAGGCCTTGCCCACCAATGCCATGGTGACCTTACATGGCTTGGATGGCAAAGCCGGCCCCACTAAATTACCTGCCGTCGATGGAGAGAGGTAGCTCGCAAGTGCCTCCTCCACCTTCAGCATAGCTAAATAGCCATGCCGTTCATTCCCCACGATGGCCGAAAAATCCGACATCGCGGATTATACGGCTGATGCATGGGTTTCCCCCAGAAGCCTGATATTTTGTCATGCACATCTGGAAAAAAGGGGAGTTTTCTTCAGTGTGAGGGATTTATTTCACTGGGGAGAAAAAAGCTCATCCAGCCTTAGTAATCACTTCAAGCAGCTCTTTATATGCTGCTCTCACTTTTTAGCACACCCTTCTGGCTCCTCGGAGTCAGAGAGGAATTATTATTTTTATGTTTTTTGGGTTTTTTTGGCTTTCCATATTTTAAGGAGTCGCAGTGTGAGCTCCAAAATACAGCGCAGAGCCGGACCTGGAAGACATAGCAAGAGATCAAGCAGCTCCCCCGGACCTGAGACGGCTAGCTGCCTTGGCAGCGGCCAGCCCAGATCTGCGAGGCTCTGAAACCCAACTTGCTTCCGCTTCCGAGAAGAGAGTGAGTTCCGAGCGGAGCTGCCTAATGTAAGGTGTTCACAATGCGCACAGTCAGACCTCTCGAGGGCTGCTGTGGCATGCTCCACTCCTAGACACTTCACACAGAAAGTGTGCAGTCCTCCCTGTGATGAAACGGGAGCAAGGCTTAACACACTTCCTGAATTCCCTCACTCGTACTTTTTTCTTCTTTTTTTTTTTTGAGAAAAGATAGAGAGGAAATGAAACGTCTTTTTGTTTTTGTTACACAAACGACTGACATGCAGTCTCGCTGAAGATAATAAGGCTGACGGCGCAGTTCACAGGTGTTGTTTATATATCAGGTGACGCTCTTAATTGCCACGTCACCTGATCACGGCAAGCCTATAAATAGGCATGATGTTACACAAGCTTCAGATACCAGTCACGCCCAAGGGCGCTTCAGCTGACGCAACGTGAAGTTCCTTTTGAAAGGGAACTAAAAGTACTTTTTAGCTGTGCATCAGGAAAAGCCAGTTAACAACCATTTCCATGTATGTATTTCTATATATATCAGCTTCTCATGTTTTGCTATAACAGGAGTGCACTGAATTTAAAATTAAAGCACTTCTATGAAATTCATGTACGAAACTGAGAGAAATCTGAATATCTGGGTCACATACATTTTCCTTAATATTTTCAAGTCTACAGTCCTACATTGACTAACTAAACTTTTTTTTTTTTTTTTGCTACCTGGGGTACCTTTAACTGTAAGATTACATAGACTCTTCAGTACAGATTTATTTTTAATGAACACAATCTGCTAATAAAACAATTCAGATATTAGACTCATTATTTAAATGTGTACAATAATTGGATGTGTCTATTCATTTGAGCCATAGAGATTTTTGATCATGAATGCTCCACCAGCAGAACAGATTACGACATCTGACTTGTTTTGAGGTTTGGATTAAACCTGGTTAATTCAATTGATCACTCAAACTGCCTAATAACTATAAGAACTCAATCAAAAATATAATGCATTTGATAATTGTGGGTTGTGATTTCCAGCATTTTAACAAAAAAAAAAGTCATGGACCTCCTGGCTATGTTTCCCAAACCCTTGATAGCTGATAACTGATAAAGAATGATGTAATATTATTAGTGAAATAAACTATGATCATTATGTGTCGTTTTTTTTATTTTAAAAACTACTAGCTATTAGAATATTGGTGCTAATTTAGCCCTGACCTCTGTACCCATCTGTTATTAATTAACTATATTGTATAAACTGAAATGTTTTGGTAAAATGTCTGGACAATTAAACATTACCAGATAGTGAACAGGCTTGTTACAGTAGACTACACACATTACAGACGCCACTCATCTCATTTGTTGAAATCGACCGAAGCCTCTTTTGCATCTTATTTTGTTTGTGCGTATGTACCACAGTTTTTTTGTTTGTTCATTTGGGTTTGTTTTTTTAGCTTTGGACAAACCTCATAGTTTGGTGGCGGTCAACATCACTGATACCACGGCGCTGTTGCACTGGCAGCCTACCATTGCCACGGTGGATGGATATGTGATCACCTACAGCACAGAATCAAGTAACAAGCCACTATAATTCACAGTCTAAATCCTAAAACTAAACTGAGATTCTTGTATTTTCTTTTGTTTATCACATACAAATCATGAGCTAATTACCATGATCCTTTTCAAGAGCTGAATAAGGTATATTGTCTAGCAGTGTTTAAAACAAACTACGTACCAAATGATAACCTTCGGATGTCAATAAGGAATTTGTTTTCTGGTTGTTAAACCTGGTTGTTGTCCGCCAGGCAAAAATGAATTAAAAACAAATATCCCAGACACAAAATCTACTTGTCCCGGGCTAGTAATATGTCCACCCCTGTCTACACTAAATGAATTACCATAAATGGAACCACTGACAATCCAGCTTCATACAGTTATTTGTTAATGCTGCGTTTTTTCTTTTCTTTGATAGTGCCCCCAGTAACAGAGCGAGTTTCTGGAAACACTGTGGAGTTTGAGATGAGCTCGCTCTACCCTGGCACTGAGTACACTGTTAAAGTCTACGCAGTGAGGGAAGCAGCCAAGAGTGCTGCCACAACCACACAGTTTACTACTGGTAAAACACACACACACACACACACACACACACACACACACACACACTTAAACTTCAGGGTTGATTTCAAAATTCTGCTTGATGTCTACAAGGCACTTTCTGATCCCATGCCCCAATACATCTTCATCCTTACTCCCCCAATAGAGCACTCAGGTCTTCTGATCAACTTTTTTTTAAGAGTTCCTCATTCTCGCTATAAAACTAAAGGCGATCGTGCCTTTTCTGTGGTAGGTCCTAAGCGCTGGAACAGTCTTCCTTTTTATGTGAGGCCAGCTTCTTCAATAGCCACTCTTAAATCTTCTTTGAAAGCGTATTTTTATTCTTTAGCTTTTGAATAGGTCCATTAATAGGCTAAATAGGTAAATGTCATATTTAAGGTATCTGTTTATTAATCATTATTTATTATTGTTACTATATATCCAAACATAACTTTGTCATTTTTTTTTATATAATAAACAAATTAATAAAATTAATGACTTGACTGATGAGAAAGTCAAGGTCTATATTTCTATCTTGCTGAAGAATCATTCATCAGAATCATACACCTTCATGTACTGTATGCCATATAAAGCCACATATAGTGGCATACATATAAATGGCGCACATATATAGCGCTTTTATCCAAAGCGCTTTACACTGTGTCTCATTCACCCATTCACACACCAATGGTAGTAGAGCTGCCATGCAAGGCGCTAACTTGCCATCAGGAGCATCTTGGGGTTCAGTGTCTTGCCCAAGGACACTTCGGCATGTGGAGTCATGTGAGCCGGGAATCGAACCGCCAACCCTACGATTAGTGGACAACCCGCTCTACCAACTGAGCCACAGCCGCCCATATACGTTATAACCATGCTATATTATCTGCTTTTTATTCAGCCATTCAGCGTAAAGCATGTTATTCAGTAATAAGTATAAATTATTCTGTTACTATACCAACACAGTAGAAAAGACTATGTGTTGAAGACCTGGACCTGGTCAATGATACTGATACTGAGTGTTAAAGTAGTTGACTCCATGCCTCCATAAAAGCCAGCTATAATGCCAGTCCTAAGTGTGTGTCCTCTGCTGCAGATGTTGATTCCCCTGAGGACCTGGAAGCCACTAACATCCAGACAGAGAGTGCCACATTGACATGGAAAGCACCACGAGCACAAATCACTGGCTACATCCTCACCTACGAGTCTGCTGATGGTAAAGTCCGGGTCAGTGGAGCACATGTGACAAAATTTTCTTTAGGTGTTGATGTTTGATACTATATAGGACATATTTGGATTTTTAATACTGCAGTAAATATTTAGATTTTATTCTACAGTAGATATTTTAATAGGTGATAGTGGCTAGTATGTTTAAATGTTTTTCCATGTTTCAGTCCTGCACAGTTGATGCTTGTGTATTTTCCCTGATCAATTCAAGTCACTGTACATAATTATCATGCTTTAGGGCAGCGTTTCTCCAGCTAGAACTGGGGCTTTTATCAAGGTGGAGGGAATCATGAATAGCTACAAATACCTGTTGATTTTAGAGCAAAATCTTCAGGCGTCTACAGTACCAGTAAGCTGAAAGCTGAAAAATCTGTGGTGACCTGAAGCAGGTTGTGCACAGGAGATGCCCGCGCAATTTGATGGATCTAGAATGTTTCTGGAAAATTTTGGGAAGGAAAATGTGCCTCTGATAGACTCTTACCATAGAGAGTGGTGTAATAAAATCAAATGGTGCTTCAGCAAAGCAAAGTATTAGTTTAGGGGTGTGCACTTTTATGCAACTAGGTTATTGTTTTGTTTTGTTATGTTTTTTTTATTTTTCCTTTTTCCCCTAAAAATGTTTCTGATTGTTTTTCACTTAATTTTTTATACGTTTATAATTTCACATTGAGGGTGGAAAACATTCTGACATCATTTATCTTGGTTTCATTTTTTTTTTTTTTTTTTTTTTTACACAAAAAATGTTAACAGGGGTGTGTAGATTTTTTATATCCATTGTATACAAGATCAATGAGATTAATGATACTTTTATTTAAAGTCTACGAAAATAAATTAATAATCTTGTAACGGAAGGGGAAAATAAGAATTTGGTAACAAAAATTAAAATGTCCTTTCAGCTCCCTGTCATTGAAAGATTCAATTGCGTTGGTCTGTGTTATAAAAGTAGTAGTGATCTCTCTGCATTGTCTCAGAAAAGTGTATTGTGATGTTAGTAACATCCTGTCACTGTCTGCCCTGTCTTGTTTCAGGAGGTTGTCCTCAGCCCCACATCCACATCATACAACATGAATCAGCTAAGCGCCTCCACTGAGTACACAGTGCACCTGCAGGCCATCTCGGGCCCCCTGAGGAGCCACATCATCTCCACTGTTTTCACCACCAGTGAGTCCACACTTGTCAAAGGGTGAAAAACTATCTATCTTCATAGAAGTACAATATATTTCTCATCAGCTACTCATGTTTTGCTATATCAGGAGTGCATTATTTTAAAATGAATGCCCGGGTTACATAAATTTTCCTAAATATGTTCACGTGTACTGTCCTCCAGTAACTACCACGTGTTCTCAAACTTTTTTTTTTTTTTTTTTGCCAGGGATCCGTTTAACTGTAAGATTCCATAGACTCCTCAATACAGATTTATTTTTAATGAACATAATCTACTATTAAAACTATTCAAAAATTCAACTTATTATTTAAATGTGTACAATATTTGGACGTGTCTATTCATTGGAGCCGCAGAGATTTTTGATCATGAACTCTCCACCATCAGAACACATTAGGTCCACATTAGGTCCACATTAGGTCCTCCACATTAGGTTTGGATTAAACATGGTTCAAGTGACCAATCAAACTGAGTAATAACAATAAGAACTCAATCATAAATATAATACATTTGATAACTGTGAGTTGTGATTTCCAACATTTTAACAAAATCCAAAAAGAAATAAAAAAAAAAAAAAATTCATGGACCTCCTGGCTATGCTTCCCAAACCCCTGAAGGTCCCCAGACTTCACTTTGAGAACCACTGCTCTATGTATCATGCATTATTATCATTACTAGTAATAACTGATAAAGAATGCTGTAATATTATTTGTAAAATATAATATGATCATTCTGTGTCAGTTTTTAGCATTTAAAAAAGTCCTAGTTATTAGAATGTCGGCGCTACTTTTGGCCTTGACTTTTGTGCCCATCTGTAATTAATGAACTATATTTGATAAATTGTATGTTTAACTAAAATCTCTGGACAGTTAAATATTACCAGATTATGAGACTACACCCTGTTAGACTACACACATTACAGATCTCCTGTGTTGAAATGTTTCGAAACCTCATTTACATATCGTTTTGTTTTTGTTTACGTATGTGGCACAGTCGGCGTTCTCTACACACACCCAAAAGACTGCTCCCAGGCTCTGCTGAATGGAGACACCACCTCAGGCCTTTACACCATTTATCTGCGTGGTGATGAGAGCCAGCCCTTGCAGGCCTACTGTGACATGACTACAGATGGAGGCGGCTGGACTGTACGTAATTAACTAACTTCCATTTGTTAAGTAAGGAATAAAACACAACAGGGCGTGCTGTTATAGAAAAATAATCAATGACACGTTCATGTGATGCAAAGTTATTCTTTCCACCCCAGCGTTGATTATTTTCCTATGAGAGCATTTTATTTCTCGTATACCACAGCTGTATATGCCAGTGATGACATTTTTTTTATTTGTTACAAAATGACTTCTTGTACTGTTTATCTGTGTATAGTTATATTTAATGTTGTGGACTAATGGCCATGTAACAAGTTCATCTTTTCACTTATATTATAGCAGCTATAAACTGTTGTTCCCTCATTAAACGTTCAAAAAATGTAGCTGTTTTGTTACAGACCAACTGGAAACAGCAAAGCTGAAGCCTTTCTGAAGCCTTTCCAATGTCAGAAAACTTGCTGATACTGGAGACTCCTTTCATAAATGTTAAAGAAACATCTCTTTACAGAAAGCAATAACATACAGTCATCTGGAAAAATAAGTACACCCCATGGAAATTGTTGGCTTTGTTGACATATTTGGACAAGCAAACATTTGATCCTCTTTGAAACAGTGCCTATTAATAACGGTGATACAGTCTATCAAATGACAGTAATTTTGGGTGCCAGTGAACCTGCTTAGGTAGTGCAGGTGGAACCTGTATTATTTAGACCCCTCTCATATCTAGTGTCTGTTTGTTATTGAGGTGTGTGGTGTCATCATGCCAAGATCTAAAGAGTTCTATAAGGCGTTTATTTGAAAGACATCATTCCACTGTAAGAAAAATCATCTACAAGTGGAGCAGATTTCAAACGACTGCCAATTTGTCCAGGACTGACCGTCCCAGCAAATTCAGCCCAAGAGCACACCGTCTGATGCAAAATGAAGTCTCCACATACCCCAAAATTTAATCACAGGATCTGATAGTAAGTCTTGCAACTGTTGGTTTCAAAGTGCATGCGTCTACAATCGGAAGGAGATTGCACAAATTTGACCTGCATGGGAGGTGTGCCAGGAAACAGCCTAGAGAAAGAGTACAGTTTACCAATAAGGATATAAACAAAGCCCAGGCCTTTTGAAATAATGTTCACTGGACAGACGAATCAAAGATAGAATTGTTCGGACACAGTAACAGCAGGCTTTTCAGTAGGGATGCTCCGATCAGGATTTTTGCAGCTGATACCGATTATTGATTTCCGATACCAATCCCGATCATTTAAACTTTATATAAGTGATATGTAAGCTTTCTGTTGACTGTCACTGTTAAGCTTTTTTTTCCCAGTTAAAGTAATACCATTGATGTTTCCTTGGTTATATTATTTACAGTAAAATAAACAAGCACAACAAATATTCATTTTACAATGAACATTTTAATAGGCCTAATACACGGCAAATGGCAAATTTTTCATTGTTTCTTGAGACCTCGTAATAATTCCACATTGGTGAGGACATGACTGCATCGCTAAAGTTTAACGTCATCATGTGTTTTATGTCCTCACATGTTTTACGTCATCAAATTGTGATCGGTGTGTGAGATCGGACAAATTTAGAGACTACTGATCGAGTCATAGAATGTGATTATTGGCCGATACCGACCGATCGCTCTGAGCATCCCTACTTTTTAGGAGAAGCACCTCATACCAACTGTGAAGCACGGTGGTGGAAATGTTATGGTTTGGCATTTCTTTCTTTGATTCAACTATGAATTCTGCATCATATCAAAGCCTGCTTGAAGATAATGTGAGGCCATCTGTCCGAAAGTTAAAGTTGAACTGAAAGTGGACTTTTAAACAGGATAATAATCCTAAGCACACTAGCAAATCCACCAAGAAATGTCTCAAAAGGAAGAAATGGAGGGTTATGGAATGGCCTAGTCAAAGCCCGGATTTGAATCCCATTGAAATGTTGTGGGGAGATTTGAAACTGGCAGAACATGCAAGAAAACCCTCAAACATCTTGCAACTGAAAGAATGCTGCATGGAAGCTTGGTCACAAATTCCAGCAAGCCGAGGTCAGAGATTGGTGGACAATTATGCAAAATGCCTACAAGAAGTTATTTCTGCTAAAGGGGGCAATACTAGCTTCTGAGGCGAAGGGTGTACTTACTTTTTCCACAGAAGAATATCAGATCTATTGATATTTCTCTTGAATAAATGATTGAAAAAGTTAATTTTCCTTGTGGTTTTGTTCACGTATACAGTATCAACTTCATTAACGGGCACTGTTTCAAAGATGATCAAATGTTTTACTTGTCCAAATATGTCAGAAAAGCCAAACGTTTCCATGGGGTGTATTTATTTTTTTCGCATGACTCTGTGTTAAAATAAAACTGTGATTTGCCTTCCAGTCAGAACTAATGAAAATGAATCAACATCTTGACCAAGGTGACCAATCAGATTTGAGCACTGTGGTATAAATGTGCACACTATATTTGCACACTGGAACTGAGTGATCCCCTACAGTATGTGATGTTGTTCCTGATCTGTCCTTGTGTTAATTCTAGATTCTTACCATTTGTTTACTCATACTTGCGAAATAGATGGAACATAAAACATTTGAGAGTCTATAGTAATGTGGGTTAATGTGCTGTTTGCCTGCAGGTGTTTGTCAGGAGGCAGAGTGGTAAACTGGATTTCTTCCGTAACTGGAGGAACTACACTGCAGGTTTTGGGGACATGAACGATGAATTCTGGCTTGGTACGGATCATGTGAAAATGTCTGTACATTAAAAATACACAATTATAAATTCCTGAAATGTGTATTCGGAGCTAATGCATGAGCCACACACTGCGAACTAATATAACTAAAGTGAACCTTTTTAATGACTCGTATCACTCCCGTTGTGTCTAGGTCTCTTGAACCTGCATAAAATGACCTCTCTCGGTCAATACGAGCTGCGAGTGGATCTCCGAGATAAGGGCGAGCATGCATATGCTCAGTACGAAAAGTTCTCTGTGTCTGAGCCACGCAGTCGCTATAAGGTCCACGTGGGAGGCTACAGCGGCACGGCAGGTAATAAACCTTCGACGTAGACATGTACATGAAAACAAGACATCGATAGATCCTAGTAAAAATCTATATAGCTAATCATAGAAAAAAAAAGATCTGGTTTATTGCTATTGATAAATTCATAGCCCTTTATTCCATTTTTCTCACCTGACTGTATGTAATGCATGTATACATATTATATCATATAGTATGTCGTCTATTGATTTAATACATGTTTTAATACGTGACATTTTCTAGTACTGAGTTACTTCCCGAATGCACTATGATGGAAGATTATCCCATTTCCTGTGTGCCGAATATAAATCAGTTCCCATTATAATAATAATTCTTCACTAATCCTCTTTTCTCATTTCTAGGTGATTCAATGACGTACCACAATGGCCGTCCTTTCTCGACTTACGACAACGATAACGACATAGCTGTCACCAACTGTGCCCTCTCATACAAGGGAGCTTTCTGGTATAAGAACTGCCACCGGGTCAACATCATGGGACGATATGGGGACAACAGTCACAGCAAAGTATGACACCTATCTAAGGATGTTTGTTCAAAACAATACACATAGCACAATGATAAATGTATCCATTTTAGACCTAAGTTTTGCTTACAATTGGATATAAAGCTATGACACCTACATAACCACGGACATAAGCAATACACATAACATATACAATACACATAACATTTAAAAGACTGTGTTCATAAAGCTTTATGACATCTACATGAGCTCTCTGTGGTAAATGACATAAGTTATGACATAACCAATCATAAAAAAGTAAGTTATAACACCTTTTTTGAAGCCCATATTCATAAATCATTATACTAGTGCTTATAATTTTTTGTAAGTTGGCCATGATTCCTTGTAAGCATTTTTATAAACTCTAATCATGCCTCATAAGACTCTAACGATGTGCTATATATAGTATAATTCCTTGATAACTTAAAAGTGCCATTATTAGTAATAATAGCATGTTGTACTGAACAACCTTTAAATCTAATAATGACATGTAAGCAATAATAAAGCAACTGTAATATTTATTATACTTATAAGAACAGTTATAATGATTTATGAATATGGGTGTCATAGAAAGATATTTCTTCAAAGTAATACACCTAGCACAGTGATCAATACATTTTAGAACATGCATTTTTAGTTGTTGCAGAAAACTGCGTACAAATTTGACATTAAAGACATTAAAGTGCTCCTAAAGCTATATGGCACCTGCGTTTATGAGACCTTCATGACATAAGTGATATAAACCTACATAAAAATTCATTTTAAAAAAATTTTATTTTTTTATTTGTTTTATTTGTATTTTATTTGTTACTCCTTTTCTTAGTTTTGATGTGAGTTTAACACCTATAATTGTTTTTTTTTTCCAGGGTGTGAACTGGTTCCACTGGAAAGGTCATGAGCACTCCATTGAGTTTGCTGAGATGAAGATCAGACCGTCCAACTTCAGAAACTTTGAGGGAAGAAGAAAGCGATCATAAAAGAATCATTAAAAAAAAAATTTTAAAACGCCCTCCTTTCTGCCGTTCTGCCATTCTGCCCTTACTACATCAGTCCAACCTTTTCAGCTACCAAAGCAGGAGCTTAGCCGAATCTCCCACCTCTCTCTCCATCTCTCTTTCTCTTCCTCATTTAATAACCCAGTTAGAATTGACATCTATGAGTGCAGGCTTACCAGGCTAGAGCTTGCCGTTGATTGCGTGTGGCACCAGCTTAACTGTCAGAACACAACTTCCTTCACACACAGTCTATACATGAACAGTTTCAGTCTCTTTCTCTCTCTCTCACACACAAACACACCAAAGCATACTTGTGGGAGAGGTAGCTCTGAAAAGTGTTCCAATTTACAAGATTAAAATATCTGTTTCTGTACCCCATCTGGCCATGGTAATTCAAGTATGGTTTGCGTTCCAAGGGTAGAATGTGTGTGTGTGTGTGTGTGTGTGTGTGTGCTCTTTTTTAGTGTTTGTGCCTCTTCACTGTTTTAAGCGCCTCATGTTCAATTGTCATCCATCCAGTGGAGAAGTTGAAACCCATTTTGTGAAAATTATCCTCAGTGTGATGTTATCCCTGTCCTTCCACCATCATTCCGGCTGACCAGACAGGAAGAATGTTGTCATGTAGCATGTTTCACCACACCATACACAAATCTCAGTTTTCAGACCTACAGACACTGCTCCGTCATCGTCCATGCACAGTGTGGTGTGTTTTCAGTCCGTACAGGATTTTGCCTGAGTGCTTGAGGGTTTTTTTTCGTTTTGTGATTGTTGCGGTCAAAAATGCTTGATTTTGTTGTTGGTTTTTTTTTTTTTCGAAATTTGCGATGCAACTTGCAGAGTTTTTGTGCTTTTTTTTTCTTTTTGCGGAAAGCTACTTGAATTGACGAAATCACAATTGCATGAAATTTGTCTTTCGCAGTGATGTTTGTTGGTAAATGCGACCTTTTAGCGGTACTCATGTTTGACACATGTGACTCTAAGTGGGCCTTGACGGATTGTGCGTTGTGATGGCGTCACATGACGTGCCTTGGCCCGAATCTGTGGAAAATCTTGAAATCTGTGGTAATTTTGAAAAATTGCAAGCTCCTCCAAATATTGCGGAGTTTGCTTGCATTCATTTCTGTGATCGCAAAATCCTGGAGGGACTGGGTTTTTTTTTAAACACCTCTTGCATGCTACATTTAAATGACTGGTGCTGAATCTCTTCACTTGATGACCTGAAGTTCATTTCACACTGGTGATTTTGCAGTGTACTGCCATTGGGACACACAACTACGTGCTTCATTTGATTTTTAGCAACTGTGTCTGCTCAGAAGTAAAAAGGCAGGACCTATATCAGTATGTCACTGATGTAAGCAAGTTCACCCAGGCAGATTATGAGTATGATAAATAAACGAGAGCCATAAGGTTAATGTTGTGCAGCAAATAAATACTTAAGAAAGGCCACTTTCATTTTGTAATCAACATTGTACATTTATATAAAAGGTATTGTACACAAAATGAATTAATATACAGAGTGAGTCCTCGTGTCTCCCCCCCACCATACCTCCGTCCTTACCCTGACACCTTTCCTGCTATAGACTAAACCACTGACCCTATAAAATACCTGTGTAAATTAAAGTCTCTTGTTTGGTATTTGAATATGATTTGTTTGTTCGTTTGTTTGTTTTTAATTGGGTGAACAACAGGTGTTTCTCTGTAACCCATATTACAATAAAATGGATTTTGTTTTTAAAAAAAAGTACTATGCTGTAGTAATTATTTGATTTTCTTTACTTGTTTTTGTATCAGAGTGTACATGCAAAGGCTGCATACAAAGTTTAAGGCTTGGCGTACGTCCTGCTACCTGTATAGCCGATGATGTATTCATGTAAACAAGTTCTATTCATATTTCTGTTGATAGTGTTTATGTAATCGAACTATATTTTTGAAACAGGAAGTCAGAGTGAAGGGTGTTGAAGTGCTTGACTGATTTAGACATCAACCAGTAACGTTCGAGGTAACTAAACTAACTTGACAGTAGCTTAGAAAACTAGCCAAAGTGTATAGCGAGAATCATAGATGCGTCTCAATCAGTTCCATAGTTCAGTAGTCAGGGCACTGGTCAATTGTGAATTCCTTCCAGTGCACTAGAACGCACAGCAACGATGCTCACTATGTTCCCTTACTGGAAATGATATCATGTTTTCTGAAACCTCTCACCTCTAAAAAATGGTGGACGACTTCATTTACAAGTAGCTTGTTATAGCCAAAGCAACTAGAAGCTTATATATATTTGCCAAAACAACTAGAAGCTCTCCTGCTGATCCTACATCTAGTATCTTTTCCACTGCCTGTGTCGAGTCTGTGTAAAAACAGATGGGTGCTTTATCACCGTGGTTTCTGAGAATAAGAGAAGTGCTCCCTGCATCAGAGTCTGGGTCAACCACAGGATAGTTTCTTCTTTGCTTCTAGTTAGAGCTCTGCTGAACAAGTAACTGTAGTTTACACGTCTCTGCCTTTCATGTCCACCTACACTATTTTCGTTTCAAAGTTTCATAGATTGGTTGAGCTATTTTAGCAAATCCAAGCACCAGGGTCCTACAATAATTCACTGTGCCCATAAGGTTTTGTACCTGTTTTCTCGTGGCAGTTGGCTGATTCTTGCAACTTTCCAGCTTTTCTCTCATTGTTTGGGAAATGTCTTTCGTACTTCCTATAATTTCAAATACTAGGAAATCTACTTTGTCTTTTGCCACTTCCATCTTTTTTAATGATGGCTTCAAGCCTGCAAAGGTTATCCTGTTAAGGACCTCATCAAGTATTTTTAAATGCTCTTCACCTCTTTAATCTGTTATGATTAAAAGATAATCTATGTACACTGTTAATTTCAGCCCTTTTCAGATGTCTATCATTATTCCTTGGAACACATTTGGAGCGTTTAGATAACCTTGTGGCAATACATTGTAGCACTATTGCTTTCCTTCATAAGTGAAGGTGAGTATTTTCTAAGAATTCTTTCTAATTCTGTTTTGTCTTGGACGACGGTTTCTTCAAGGATTCTTTTCATTTCTTTGTTTTGATCAACTGGTTTAATCCAGGCTAGTAGCTTTTTGAGGTCTTCTGGACACACTAAATCCTGATTTCCTTCGATTACTG
Source organism: Stegophilus panzeri (assembly GCA_024331685.1). Lineage (NCBI taxonomy): Eukaryota > Metazoa > Chordata > Actinopteri > Siluriformes > Trichomycteridae > Stegophilus > Stegophilus panzeri. Next base: position 5,654,117 of record JANDJT010000124.1, read on the forward strand.
TCAGGCCATCCTTCTTGTATAGGTTTCTTTCTTCTACTTTTCCTTGGTAGTCTGATACTCTAATCCTGCCAACCTCAGTATTTGAAAAATTCAACCTGAAAAATGTAAACTTTGCACACCCTGGCGGTTCTGGCCTGCTTTCTGGTGTTAGGAATGTTGCACCAGCTAATTGGAGATGTACTATATCTCCTTCGTGGAATACTGAGGTCAGGAGGGCCCACGGCCATGTGACACCATCAGGCATTCTGAGTATAAAGGTGTTTTTACCTATATTAATGAATTGCCCTGCCCCTTCTGTCACATGAGCCTGATCTTCCTCACTCAAGTGTTTCCGTTTTACACAACATCTTACCTTACCTTAGATCCTTCCTCCGACTCACCCATAATTATTTTTGTATTTCTCATACAACTACGGGTGATAGTTTTGACCGAGTTATTTTAAGTATTCCTGGGAATGATATTCCTGATTCTCTCGTGTGATTGTTTCTATAGGTTCTCTCTGGTACTCTCTTTTTCTCTCTTTATCTCGGAATACTTTGTCTATTTTGTGTTAGGATGGACAACCAATTGAATATTTGTTTATTTTAAACTTCCTACAATTGGGCGTTGGGCGAGATGTTTTATCGTATTTCTAACCCAAATGGATTAGATGCCAAGATAAAATAAGGTATAGCATAGAATAGGTTCTTACCTTAATCTTGGGTAGTGAATCCTCACCAGTGGGGCTCTGGAGTCTCGAAAAGTGGAATAGAGAGCTCTTGTGGCCTGTCTAGTTGGTTTCTTTGAAGAAGAAAATAATAAACCTTGTCTATCTTTCTAATTCCATTAAATCATTCTGTAAACAACAATTTGTCTTTTCTCGAATCCCCTCTCTCAAGGATTCGTTTTATTAAAGAATAAACGTTGTTACAGTAAAAGAAAATATTCAAAATTAAACAGAGCTCAATTCTCTATTTAACAATAACTAGATCTACTTAAAGCTTGTACATAATAAGTACCAAGCCTGGCTGTCTCCTCAGCAAATGATCTTCACCCGAGGTTCGGCAAAGCTTGGTTTAAAACATGACAGGTATATATACTGTTTAACGTGGCTAGAACCTCCCATTACATCCTAAGCAAAAGCATAGTTTTTAGTGCTAATACAAGGCACTAAGTTAATTCACACTAAGTCGGTCTCTTTTCAACATCCACGTTTGAATGCTGTGCAGGTGAAGTCCAAGGATCTCTTCACGGTTGTGGATTCTTCACTTGTCTTGTCCTACTTCACAGTGTCTTCTGTGCTTCCTGTGTCCCTGCTTTCCCTGCTGTTCTGCATAGACGTTTTCTCTCCTTCTTTTTCTGTCTTGAGGTGAGCGTGAATGCTGCTTCTTGTGGTTTGTCTTTGAAGTCATGCATAGTAAGATTTTAGATAGGCTGGGTGTGATATGGCATATGTCGCATTTTTACAACAAGCTGCAGTGAAACTAAATGAAATCCATGCAGAATACAACATTCAAAATGAAGTAAAATCCACTGTGACTGATGACGGAAGTAATTTTGTAAGGTATTCCGTGAGTTTGGTGTAAGAGAAGATGAGTCAGACGATTACAGTGATGGAGTGAGATTTTTGGAGGTTGGTGGTCTTCATCAGGCAGAGGGAGATGGAGAGCAGTTTTTTCTTCCACAGCATCAGCTCTGTGCTGCTCATACATTAAATCTAATTGCCACCAATGAGATTCACAAAGCAGCATCAAATGAGCCATCACGTAAGCTATACAGAAGTGCTATGGCTAAATGCTCATCTATCTGGAGCAAAGCACATAGGTCTTCATTGGCCACAGAAGTGATTCAGGAGACTGGCAGTATGTATTTGACTGTCCCATCAGTCCCAAGATGAGACTCAGAGTTCAGGGCTATCACAAAACTTGCAGGGCTGAGGGAGATCTGTGATAAGCTTGATGTTCCAAGGCTTCATCCACAAGAATCTGCATTCCTAATAGAGTACACTGAGGGTCTGAAGCCTCTAGCTGTTACCATTGACATTCTCCAATGTGAAAGCAAATGTTACCTAGGATTTCTAATCCCTACTTTGCATAGCCTCAAGACAAAGCTGTCTGAAAAGATGCCTTAGTTGTTTTATAATGCACACATTGTCACCACTATCAGTGAGGCCAAAGAAGAGCACTTTGGATCAGTGTTAGCCAGCCATGAAGCAAAGATGGCGACCACAACCCTGCCAAAGTTCCGCTTATGCTGGCTTAGCCCTGAGAAGCGAGATGACATGAGGAGAACCCTACTGCAGGAAGCTATTGCTCTGGAACAACAGCAGAGTCCAGCTGCAGTAAGAGACGACAACAACTCTGTTAAATCTGACGAGTCAGAGGAAAACTTTTTTGTCTTTAATAATGCCAAATCATCATCTGACAACACAACCTCATGATGAAGTCAGAAAGTACTTAGAAGATTCAGATAACAACCTGGCATCTCTTAAGGCATTTCCCATAATTAAGAGGCTTTTTATTAAGTACAACACCACATTGCCCTCCAGTGCTCCAGTGGAGTGTCCTTTTAGTCAGTCATGGAAGCAATCTTTTGACCTTATCTGGATGACCACATGGAACAGGTCTTACTGCTCTGTTACAACAAACAGCACTGTCCCAGTGACCTAATGCATGATGACTGATGTATGGTGAGGACACTTGGCTACTCTATCGCTCATACTCATACTCTGTCGCTCTATTGTCCAGATTTTTGGAAGATAAAGAGCACACACACAGACACACACACGCACACACACACACACACACACACACATACAGATTTAATTGATTTCTTTACCAAACTGCATTGACTGCTCTAAAATATGAGATACCAATGTTTCAGGAGTTTAGGACACCAAATAGGACACATGCTTATTTGATAACTGTTTTATTTCCTATTTGGGTTTATGTATATGCGTTATTTTTTAAGATTAACTGTTTTTTTTCCAAGGCATTGTTAGATGCCAGTGTTTCCTGTCATAGCTATGTAAATATTTGATTTCAAAAACAGTATCATAGCTATTAAACTCTTTCTTGTTATGGTTTTAAATCTGTATATAACCTCAGAATGATCTCAAAGTAAAAAGAGGTGCTAAAGTCTGTTTTTGTGGTGGCTTTGCTTTAAAATTAAATTATTATAATCTTATTCAAGTGATGAAGGATTTTGAAAGTCTGACAGTAATTCAATTCAATTATATTTGTATAGCTCTTTTAACAATAGACATTGTCTCAAAGCCGCTTTACAGATATATATAAACACAGGATGCAGATTTTAAATGTGTGAATTTATCTCTATTGAGCAAGCTGGTAGCTGCGGTGGCAAGAAAATAGTCCCTAAAATGATAAGATGAAGAAACCTTGAGAGAAACCAGACTCAATCTGGGTAACAACGGATAGTGTGAAAGTAAGGGGAAGTTCTGTTTTGTTTAACTGATCAGTGTTGAGTAATCAGTGTTGTGTACTACTGTAAGTTTAACCCTGCCTGGTTTAAAACTTTGAAAATGATTAACAGTTGAAAATAATAAAGTAATTGAAATAGTACACTATTCCATTTTAAATAGGGTAACTTGTAAATCTGTTACCTATTACATTTCCAAAGTAACCTTCCCAACACTGCATATGTCAGAAAGATATCAGTCCTGCCAGGGTCCTTACCAGTGCCCAAAGTCGTGTACACGATATATTGATTCGAAACCAAGGGAGCTGATTGAGATGTATCCCATGTTTGCTGCTAGCAAGCAGCTACTGAGACATATATATATATATATATATATATATATATATATATATATAAATTATAGAGAGCATTTATTTGGATGAACGACCAAGACTAATACAGGATGACTCATCAAAAAACATTTTTTTAAATAATTTTCCTAAGTGATGAATTCTAAAAAAAAAATTTTTTTAAATATCTCCAAAACTATTTTTGTACTTTTTCCCCCCCACTAGATATATTATCATATCATTTTTCATAACGCTATTTTGATTTAAGGGGCACTTTAAACTCATCTGGGATATTCCCACCTAGTCTGAGCAGTCTGCCATATTGCGTGGGGCAGCATGGATCACTGATTGATCCCAGAGTGGGCGTGGCTAATAGGGTCAGAGGGCGTGACACTTCACGTGGACGCTGACCAATCGACGTTTTATTTTGTAGGTCGTCTTCTTTTAAGTCCCGCCTGCCTGTGGGGAAAAATACACCAAAGTCAGAAGATATCAAACGGAATGCTTTTTTCGTTGTATTTCCAACACATATCTATCTATCTATCTATCTATATCTATATCTATA
>JANDJT010000124.1:5665238-5678831 GCA_024331685.1 Stegophilus panzeri
TTCTTAATTATTGCCCTGATGGTGGAAATGGGCATTTTCAATGCTTGTGCTATTTTCTTATAGACACTTCCCATTTTATGAAGCTCAACACCCTTTTGCTGCACATCACAGCTATATTCCTTGGTCTTACCCATTGTTATGAATGACTAAGGCAATTTGGGCTATGTGTTACCTCAGATTTATAGCCCTGTGAAACAGGAAGTCATGGTTGAACAATTTCCTGTTCCTAGTCACCCAGGTGTAATAAAAAATTTTTAAATATCGATGGGACTATACTTCAAATATATTTTTCTCATATGAATTCATAGTGGTGTCAATAATTGTCACACACACCTATATTTAAAAAATATATTTTTTGATAAACCTGTGTTGAGTTTGCAATTGTTTGATATCCATGAGAGCAGAGTATTTTTGTGATTTTTTTCAACAAAAGATCAAAAGGTTGAACAATAAAGACAATTTTTCACAGCCTTCTTTGCTCAAATTTACCATATTATGTAATGGTGTGCCATTCGTCATCTAGAGTTAAACCAAATGTATCAACCACAGAAAATCACATCTTCACATGTTAGTCACACCTTCATATTCAGCACTGCAGTCAGATTTCATCCTTAGTCAGATTCTTCATCGTGCACTTCTTTGTTCTTGTGTTCAGTTGTTGCATACAGTTGCTTTGCTTGTACATTGTGGTTGTGTGTGTACGTGTTCATTGCTGCATATGTGTCTGCTTTTCCTCTGTGCTCTTTCATTAGGACTCCATCAGCTGTCCTACACTGTAATGCTCTGACAGACTGTTTCTACACCCAGCCTCAAGATGAATGTGAATAGCTTATTAAACAAATGGAGTAAGTAATAAAAACTTAAATTGCTCACAATTGAAGTTGATTGCTGATTTTAGACCTAGTAGGATGTTGCAGCTCTCCTTTGTATGAAAGGAAACGCCAATCTTTGTAAATTCCTGAATGATGTATAATTGGCTAATCATTAATGCACTAGTATTGGAATGCACTTTGATATCACAGGAGGAAAAATTAGCTTCTTATAAATAGAAATTTAGATTTTATGATTCACTGCTATCCTAAAACAATAATTAACCAGATATTATTAAAGACCTGACCACTGTCTAATATATTACAAGGTATATATACAGTATGGAGCAGTATAATCAAAGTATAATATTTTGTCCTTATTCCACAACGCTATTAAATTCTGATTGGACAGAAGGTGTTGGATAAGTTTCTATAGCAGTGGCCTGGACAGCAGCAAGGTTTATATTAATGCACTCATTCTACTGCATTATTGTTTCTGTAGTGACCATTAACACATACCATGGCTTTGCATAAACAGAATGTAAGCTGTGTGTGAGAAAATATTTATTTAGCATTTTTTTGGGAAGGAGTCTCCAGTGCCAGTGCAAGCACTTTGTAACAGTCAAAGCCTAAAGCTAGAAATTCAAGCTTTCAAACACAGGAAAGTTTTCAGAAGAAGTTTCTGCATTATTATAACATGCACTTTTGTCTTATTTGTCTGAACTTCACTTGTGGATGTTCCATAATAGTAAATGTTACTATAAATGGATAAAAACGTATGTATCATTCTTTAATAAATAAAACATATCATAGTTGGCAAATTGCTGTGGCATAATAAGTATAACACACAGTTATAGGAAAATAATGAATGATGGGGGAGGGTCTTTACACCCCGAAGTTGATTATTTTCCAGTTGAAATATTTTTTATTTCTCTTATAACACCTCAATTCACCAAAGATCATTTAATATTGTATTCTTTGCATATCTTCAAACTCCATACTAGTTTGTATATGCTTTTTCTGGAGTAAAGACACACACACACACACACACACACACACACACACACAGACAGACAGACTACTGTAGGTGTCATTCTGCATGGTAAGAGCGCAATCAGCATTGCTCTTTTGTAATGTTACTCAGAAGTGTTGCCTCAGTAGGTTTGCAGCCATCTTATCCTGTGTGGTTTGTCTCCTGCATCACATTTAAAGGGCCAGGAAGCAGATCACTGTCATGCTGCTGTTGATGGAAATATAGCAGTTAGTTACTGACGAACAGCTATAAGAGCAAAGGCCCAGTTGTTTGCCACTGTAGTTCAGGATATAAAACAGCAATGTCTGCTCTTTATAAAATAGCAATGATGTCCGCAATAGTATGTGTTGTCAAATTGAGGCAGCATGGAGAATACACCATGAAAAAAACCACCTTTATTACAAGTCTCTGTTTAATCCTTAATTATTATTTGTGCGATTCCTAGTCATCGATTGAAATCATGTTTTAAGTACTTCTAAACATGTAAATGTAAAGCATAAAAATAAATAATCTATATAGAGTAATGATTTGCGTGGTATGTTTTATGCTACGGCGCTGTTGAATTTTCAATTCTGATTGGTCAGTTGTTGATTCATTTTCTGTAGCGCGCTCAATACAGAACGTTTTCTATAGCAATAACTCGTTCACATGGACTTGTATGCTGGAAATCTAATAATAAACTGATTAAATATGTGTTGTTATGTAACAAAGCGAAATGTAAATTTGTTGATATGGTGACGTTTTTTCTACGGAGACGTTTGTTAATATTTACGGAAGGCGTCTCCTTTGTAACAGAAGTAAAGATTTTTTGCCATAGAAAAGTGTAAGGACAGTGAATTTTGCGGTTTCTTAGTAACAAGCTGTCTTATTGACTTTAAGAGAAAGTGAGAGAAGAGCTCTTTATTGCTGCTATAACAAAAGTGATAACAGGAACTAACTTGTTTCATGGACATTCCACAACATTGTTATAGTCTAAGAGGAACAAAACACTCTGGGATGTACTGTTATTGAAAATAATCAAATTTGGGGTTGTAACTTCTTCACATAGATTATTTTCCTGTAATACCACTCCAACATGTGTTTTATTCTTTATTTAATGCCCAAAAAACTACTCAAAATGGCCTAGGAATAGCCTATTACTACATATAACCATGAGCTATCAGTAACCATGAAGTAATTTGGAAACTGTCTTCTTGCTATCCCAAATTGCTAGCCGGCTAGTTACTACAGTAAGTGCTAGTAAGCTTAGCTCACATTGTCCCATCTTGTTTGTAAACATAACTATACCATAACAACTGAAAATGTGTTCAACACATAACAGAACTTAGCTAGACATCTAAAGTAGCATACTGATACTTGCACTATAAGTGTTCATTGGTTGCCAGTTCATCCTTTATTCTTGAGCCTGACTTGTTCAAGAATTTAATGACATTACAACCTGAGCTCATACTTAACTTTTCCTGAATCAGTGTTGTACAATAGTACAGAGAAAATACTATAGAAAAATATGACTCGTGCTCTGTGATGACAAATTTGACACACCAACCTGCAATATATAATCAAAATCATCCGATCAAGAAGAGATCTCCTTTTTTTTCAGTTCATAATAGGTTTTTTAGTAGTTACCTCAAAGCAGTTGGTAAAGAAAATGTTTTTTTTTTGTTTGTTTTTTTTTTAAAAAGCTACAAATCCTGTCTTTTTTTATGACAGCACTGTTTCTTTAATACCCACTCTGATGTTAACCTTAGAGAGCTACTCAGAAACCACTCTTATGTAATGTAATTTTTTTTAAATGAGTAGTACCTAAGAGAATTTTACCCTTTTTTCTGCCATTTACCTCATCACCGAGACCAAGCTAGTGACTTAATTCAGAGAGTAGCAGTGATCCTGTAGTCTGCAATGACCCATGACATACACACTCCTCAATCCTCTCTTATTCCTTCTTTCATCCTTTTTCTACGACTGTAGCCTATTTGTTTGCTCTAGCTCTTAATTAATGAAGGCAAATTCCTGTAAGGAGTAAGGAGTATTTCACTCGTCAGCGTGCGAGATCCTCCCTGTCTGTATCCTGGACTGCCTTTCCCTGTACTTTAGCATTAGGCAGGAAAACGCACTGTCTCACTTCCCCTTTCCTCACATCTCACTACACACACACACACACACACACACACACACACACACACACACACACACTACCACATTCCTGTATTAGGACTGACCTCTAAACTGTTTTGTGTTCATTCTCTCATGGTTGAATCCTTGGCGTTTTCAAGGTTTAGCAAATACACCTTTCATTGCATTACATTATCAGTGAGAACATGTGATAAGGCTGCGTTTGACCTCTTGAATTCATTGTACAACATAGTCCAAAAGTCTGTCCACTACTCAGAAAGCATAACTTAAAGAAAGAAAAGAAAGAAAAGAAATGATAGTGCTGGGTATTAAGAGATGTATCACTCATCAATATGTTAGTATTTGAATTAAATTGAATTATATTGCATCATAATGATTAATAATTGAAGCACAAGGTGTGCAAAGAGGTTAAGAAATGATTAGGAGCTATTATAGAAACGTTTGACTTTGCGTTCTCTTTCTGTCTATAAGAGGAAGACACACCAGTTCCCGTTGATACTACTTCAACTTTTTTGGTCCACGTTTCTAGTTCACTACCACTCATTCGTAAGCATGTGAAAGTGGAATACCACTCAGGTACTGTATGTTGTAATCGCACGTCATCGTGCGACCTTTCTCCACCTTTGGCCTCGCTCCAGTTCTACAGACGCAGCGTGACTCTCAGGAGTAGAAAGCATTTAGCACACCATTGATCCCTAATGGGGATGTTTGGCTGCTCATGCTGTTGTTAACAGGACCGGCAGCTTTAAAAGGAGGCTCTGTGGGAATGAGAGAAATGCTTCTCTGTGTTGGAAAGAGTAGTGAGTTAAGAGCTGGCTGCTGTAAATGCCTCTGCAGATAAGAGCATATTGAGGAAGTGCATGATGTGTGAGTGTGTTAATCAAGTAGAAGAAGGGGGAACCCACAGGAATTTTTGCTATTCGGTTATACAGACAGCAACAAGCATCTGATATGAGATTTATCACTTTGAGCGGAAATGCTTAAAAGTACCTCCACACTAAACAGTTTTTTTTTTATTTTTTTTTATTGGTATCTCTCCATGATGGCTAATTGTGATTTAGGTATTTGGGTCATTACCACTGTGCAAAACTGACAATATATAGCCTCAATGACATGCAAATATACTGAAAAATACTGAAGAAAGTCTACTTCAGTAATTGCTTTATCATGGTCAGGGTCATGGTTTTTTCGAAGCCTATCGAAGCCAGGAATGCGTGGTGTGAGAAAGGAATACACTCTGGATGGGATGTCAGTCAATCACAGGGAACTAAAGAGACACATCCACACCTAGCTTAGCCAAATCCACTTACCACTGTGCTTTGGGAGGTGTTAAAAAACAAAAAAATCTTGGTTTATATGTTATATTCTGACATTTTTGGCTACTCTTAAATAAATTGAATTGCCAGAATGACAAATCCAGTCTTCAAAATCTGAGACTGAAATCCCACTCATGTCTACCGTCTGACAAATGCTAACTCATATACTAACAGTTACCTACCTCGTTAGCTATATGCTAATGTTACCAACAGTACAGTGCAGCAGTTCTTGCCTGGTCTTCACGACTACAATCGCATCATATGTTTAATCTGAAATTAGCTCTGCAGTTCAATCCTGCAATGACCATCACACCCATATGTGCTTTTTGAACATCCCGCTCCAGAGATAGTCCCCCCGTTTGCCGTTATAATAACCTCCAATCTTCTGAGAAGGCCTTGGCAAACCATGTCTTTATGGACTTTGTGCACTGTACACTTGTGTACAGGGGCATTGTCATGCTGGAACAGGTTTGGGCCCCTCAGTTCCATAAAAGACATCCTATCCAATTGTTTGTTTCCAACCTTGTGTTAACAGTTTAGGGAAGAACCACATACGGTTGTGATGGTCAGGTGTCAACAATATTTTAGCCATTTCACTCTCAGATTATTTTGGACTGTTGTTCCTCTTTGCCTTCTCTGTGCATCAATATTGGTTCATATCTAAACTAAAAGTGGCAGCATAGTTACATGTCATGTAATGAGAAAATGCACATTGTTTTCAGATGAAGCCATTGTCTTGGAGCATCGGGTTGATGTAAACATACCCAGAAACAGAGAGACAGAAGTTTACCACAGTTGTTAGGAATGTCATATTGCCCACTGGTTTGCCCTATTATGTAGAGCTGAAGTGGGAGAGAATGTGAGGGGGCGAACATTGAGTCCTTTGCCAAAGCTTTCTCAAATACATCTGGTCTAAACCATGCCACACAATCTGATCTCCATTTCCACATTAACTCTGTAAATGCCCAGGTTATCATTCATTCATTCATTCATTCATTCATTTATTCATCTTTAGTAACCATTTTACTCTTGTCAGGATTACAAATTCCAATAATAAAAAGAATAAATGACACAAATATGCATCAATAGGGTATTCAGAGTCAAGTTATTTAATTAATATATATTTTATTTATATTTTATTTATCTAATTTGACAAATCAAAATAGCGATCAAAACTTCATGAATGAATGAATAAATCAAAAGCTTCATGTGATATTTTACAAAAGAGAACAATAATAGGTGTGCTATTTTATATCAAGTGCTATTTTATAAGCCATATTGTTACATTAAACCAAATTTGCAGTAATTAATGTGATTAATGTAATAATTGCAACTAGGATTATTCATGTAGGCGTATTCATATATTGCAGATATAGTAATTTCCTATTAGATGTTTATTTCAATGCTTTCCACCGTCTCTTTCATATATTATTGTATGTTTGTTTTATAATTAATAAATTATATCTTGCTTTATATTACATTTGCCAGCAAAGTAAAAATTAAAAACTGTCTTTGGTCCTTATTTTCTATCCCTAGACACAGGTAAAATTGACTTAAGCAGGTCTGAATATGAGGAACTTTTCCTGTGTTAGTTCTGACATAACTTTTGGACTAAAAGAATAAAGATAATATCAATAAATAGTATGTATAGATACATTAAATTCACAGTGTTATGTACAGTTAGCTGATACGGTATGCACAATGAGTGTTGAGTTTATATACAGTACATTATTAGTATTGTTATAAAAAAAAAAAAAAAGAAAATACAAGGAAAATGTTTCTCAAATGTCTCCCCATCAGACACATCCAAATATCCCATTAGATCAGCATTAAAGGAAATTCACCTTTATCACACTGCAAAAACAACACGAGAGCAAATCTTGTATACACAAATTAACAGACATTTGCACAGTTTGTGAGCTATTCATGCGTATGTGATGTGTGAGCTATTATTTCAAGCAAATATTTGGACAAACATTTGTTGCTTGAGCTAGAGGAGAAACGACGCGGTCATTACTGACACGGTCATTTCTGTCTTCTCTCAGCATGAGTTACTGGAATGTCAGAGTTGTGTACAGACGCTTTACTGCCTCTCATGTATCTGTGAAATCGGCACATCTTTCTCGTGACGCCATGCTTTTACATGACTGGACCCTAAGCTTGACTTGTAAACATTATGCATGCCTGCTGTCATCTATCCACTAGTTCTTTTTTTCTTTAGTCCCTCAGTAACGATGCTATTTTGCACTCAGGGTAGAAAATAATTGAATACTTATAGGAAAATAATCAACGACGAGGCGGTGTGATGGGGCTCGACGTGAACCGGAGTTATGATTACCACCCTGAAGATGAGTATTTCACAAACAGCATGCCCTGAAGTGTTATACAAGAATGAATTGCCACGGTTAACATTTTTCTAATTAAAGAACAATACACCATACATTTGAGCTGTTATAAACAGTCATTCCATCCTTTTTTTTTTTTTTTTTTTTTTTTTAAATCTCTTCAAGCCAATAAGACAAAAAAAAATGCAGGAACACTTGTCTGAAAACGTAAAGTTACAGCTTTTCCTCTGACTGTTAAGTACTGATACTGGAGACTCAGTGAATAAGCAATTTTATTACAGATAACTTCACCATGTCAACATTTTAATCCGTTGCTATGTCAACAACTCCTGACCAATCAGAATCAAGCATTCAACACCACTATGGTATAAAATCAACATATATATGTATGAATACCAAACAGAGATTACAAAAAAAAAAAAAACACACTGTGGAAATCATGAGAATAGTTAATAGGAATAGACTTTATAAAGCCAGACAGCACAGTGCCACCATGTCTCAGGGAAGTTCATATTAACAAAAGATTGGACTCGTAATTATCACACATATACAGATAAGATAAGATAAGACAAGATAAACTTTATTGATCCCACACTGGGGAAATTCCCTCGTTACAGCAGCTCAATTACACAAAAAACAGATAGGAAATAATACACTAAATAGGAATAGAATAATAAAAAATGTATAAAAATATATATATACAATAGGAATAGAAAAATAAGAATAAAAGTAGTAGTAGTAGATCTCAGCAACCCTGTATGAAGAAGTTACTATTTAGTTAGTAAACTGCGGTTTTAGAGCAGAAGCAGGCGACTCACTGCGCTGGAATTTGTTCACTTGTGTGACTGGGTAAATTCCTGCCAAGACCAACTTAAAAACTATTCGTAAAACGTAATGCTGTAAAACATCTTTGTGGATGGATGACGGATAACGTCACATTTTGATTTAATAATTCGTCTTCTCCAGGAAGTTGTATTTCTGTGTCATTTCTAAAAAAAAAAATGTGTCAGGTATTGCATGGTAAACCCAGAAACAATGCTTAGGCTCTCTCACATCCTAAAAACATGCTGCGAGGTGGACTAGCTCTTCTAAATGACATATGTTACATTATATAGATGCATGGGTCGGATCCTGCTGGTTCATGTCAGGGATGAGCAGATACAAAATCTGATCCAGAAATGTTTAAAACTTTTAATAAACTCTGACATAATCTTGCATGTACATAGAGAATGTACTGCAAAGAAAACATTTGTGCAAGAGGAAACAAGGAACTTATTATTATTAGCTGTGTTGTGTTTTTTTTTTTTTTAACACTTTCGGCATGTGTGTCTGTGGGTGGGTTTGTGCCTGAGAAGCAGGAGAGAGAGAGAGAGAGAGAGAGAGAGAGAGATGCAGACAGACAGGGGACAGACAGAGATAGTCAGGGAGGAGACAGTAAGAGGAGAAAGAGACAGTAAGAGAAACACAGAGACAAATGAATAGTGAGAGAAAAACAGAGAGAGAGAGACAGACAAACAGAGACAAATACAGAGAGCAAGAGAGACAGAAAGACAAAGAGGGAAAATAAGAGAGACAGGTAGAAAGAAATCAGAAAAAGACAGACAGACAGATAGAGAAAGTGTGTGTGAGAGAGAGAGAGGAGAGAGATCATGTTGTAGCGAACGTGTGAGAAACCGTGACAGTCCTACAGCTGCACTGTAAGCTTTTTCTACATTGAGGCTGTATAGGTGTGTGTGTGTGTGTGTGTGTGTGTGTGTGTGCATGCATGTGCGTGTGTATGTGCTACTGTCCTGATGAAACAGCAGTAGATCATTTGGCCACAACCACAAAATCAGGCAACTTGTGTAAGTGTGTCAGTCTGTAGTTTTCCCCAGCTGTGAGCTCTTCACTGTAACTGCCTTCACCCATGACACTAATGACTCCATCCACGTGTACACATATCACCTGCAGTATAAACATGTGCTGGTTCATGCACTATCTCCTGCCAATCAATGTGAGTAATACTGAACATGCTAGATTGTAGTAGGGATATTGTCCACATGCCGCGGGACCATCTGGTGCGAGTTGTAGATTTAACGCTTGTAACCAAAAGTCTACTTTACACTATTTTTCCCTTAGCATAAATAAAGTCTGTCAGCCAAAACCGACTGGAAGTCAGTCTCAAAGCCAAGCCAGCAACAGAGTAAGACAGTGTTTTAAATAACCGATTCATTAAAAATGCTTGGTGTTATTTGTAAATATTGTTTTCAGCTTGAAAATGATTTTAAAACTGTGTAAGAAAAAGGTTTTGCGAGTTACACATTTTGAGTTTTGCTTTTATTAACCATTGAGCTCTTTAGACCTGGCAACCCTGGTGCCACTTCTTGGAGTTCTTGTTAATCATTGTAGATTTGTAAAGGAAAAGGCCACACTGAACGTGTTGCATAATGACCTTTATAATCAACATGTGATCTTCAATGGCATTCAAAAAACCCTGAGTCGACCATTTTAGTTTAAACAGCTTTATCAACATATTGGTTTATTTTCTTTGCTTAACAATTTCTAAATGACCCACAATACCATTTGACTACCTGCTGATAGTTATTCTTGCTTCATCTCTACCTAAAGACAGCAGTGCAGCAGTGCTTTACCCCTTTAGTCTGTCCGGGTCTCTCACTTCCTCATCTATCCCCTCTGCTCAAACTGATCAGCTTCCAAAGCTGACCTAGTATAATTTGTATAGCTTGGCCAAAGTTTGTGCCAACGTCTCCACTACTTCTATGTTGGATTTCTCTTGTTGAATGTTTCTAGAAAATGAGAAGTGAAACGGAAGCTTTTGTTTGTAGAAACTAACAGCGAAACCTGACTGTTATCCCTTTTGTTTGGATAATGTTGAATTTGTTTTGTTTGTTAAACACTACTGTAACATTGTATTCCTGTGACATCAGCACATCAGATAACCGCTAACCTCTCACAGCAATCATGAAAATACAGCACCAGCTAACAAATTAGCACCAGAAACTCTAAGCAGTCACATCATGGATATTTCACTATTAACATTTTATTGTTTCCTTTCATTCATTTAAGCCAGAAATTTGGTTATCAATCTAAATTTGAGGTCTAAATTTGACCAGCCCTACCTTTGACTGTAAGCCCATTGAATGTGAACCTGTTCAGAGCTCTCCTCATCACCATTTTAAGATTTCATTATCCTCCAACATTTTGTTCCACACAGCTCTGATATATATATATATATATATATATATATATATATATATATATATATAAAGCTAATTGAGCACTCCTGACATCAAAATCAGGCTTTCGCTTTCATCAGCCCACACTTCCACCTACATGAATGAAGTGTCTGTGTGTCGGTTATGATTAACTGTTCAGACCAAGCTTCAGGTTTGCTTTATTAATATGCTGCTTATTCAGGCTTGTGCTTTTGATGTGAAGTAGTTTAGACGTTACAGAGTAGTGTGGGATGTAAAAGCTCAAATATTAGCTGTTAATCTTTCTTAAGGACACGTAGGTTTTGCTATCATCAATTATTACAACCACAAAAAGTGACTTCATTCATAAGCACAAACTTGATCACAAACATAAGCACAAACGTGATGTGCAGCGGCCTTGGAAAACAATTCACATGGTGAAATTTTGAGAGTTTTTCCGAATATATACTACAAACTGACAGTGGCTTGATGGTTAGCGTATTTGCCTAGCACCTCTGGGGTTGGGGGTTTGATTCCCGCCTCTGCCCTGTTTGTGCGGTTTGCGTGCCCTGCCCTGTGCTTTGGGGGATTCCTCCGGGTACTCTGGTTTCCTCCCGCAGTCCAAAGACGTGCATTGCAGTCTGATTGGCATTGCCAAATTTTCCATAGTGTGTATGTGTGTGCGATTGTGTCCTGCAATGGGTTGGCACCCCGTCCAGGGTATCACCCTTCTTGTGCTCCAAGTCTTCTGGGATAGGTTCCAGGCTCGACCACGACCCTGTGTAGGATAAGCGGTATGGAAAATGGATGGATACTACAGACTACTGTGTTGAATTGCAATATGTTTCTCTTTCACATGTAAACAGAAGTAAAGTTCTAGCATTTTAAAGTCTGGTTTCCTAAAACATTCAAAAATTCAATTTCATTCCAATTAAATTAACTGAATGGTTTTTTTTTGTTACAAAGAAACCAGAAAATGCATTATATGACTGGAAATGTCCTCCGTCCTGAAGACTCTGAAAACTGACTGTTAAAAAGCACTGACACCTGAGACTTCTTTCATAAATGTTCAATTAACAGCTCCTAACAGGAAGATTCAGCATGTTCATACATGTTTATATGTCTTTCTTTTTAAAATCTGTTCATTTTTATGCATGGCGTTATAGACAATTACTCAACACGTTCTGACCAATCAGAATATATACTACATTGACTGAATATATACTATATATTGACTGAATTTGCTTTTACTTTTACATGAAATAAATAAAATCATAAAATAATAAATATGAGCATGAAAACTATGTCTATCTTTATACCCGGTTTTATTCATAGCTGACAGCTCTTTTCCCTGAATTCTTATCTACCTTCATGTGAGATTTACAGGAAACCTAGGCAATATACATGATTTTGGGGGAAATATATTGGTGTTTTCTTGAAGTAGACCTGTCAAAGTATGTTATAGGCTGAAAAATCCAATTTTGGTCAAAAAGAGCACACACATGAACAGGTTTTTTTTTTTAGTCGAGTCTTTGCACCGTGTACAGGTTTAATGTCCTCTTTACAACATCTGTGTTGTAGCTCAGATCCACAGGATGTGTGAAGTGGATGTGTCGTCTGAACCGAGCAGTCCAACGCTGTACAGCGAGTCATCAGATGCATATTACCACGTGGACCGCTGGCAGAAGCTGCGCACAGCCGTGAGGAAACTCGAGTTCTGGGAGAACTTCAGCCATGAACTTATTGGGAGCGGCTTCTTCTCCAAAGTCTATAAGGTAAGAAAAGGCCGTGCTGTGTCACAGATTTATATATATATAATGACAATTTTGCTTGGAAAACTATATCACAGCAACAATTTTATGCATGCACTTACCATTGGACGTAAGAGAAAAATATAGGTTGCTTTATTTCTCTGTAGAGGAACTAGATGGTATTAAATATGTAATAATATCTAGGTTATTAGAGTACTTGCATGTTGAGTAGTCAAGTACATAGCAACTTGTGTAAAATGATTAGGTAGGTTCTACAGTCCAACAATGGGTTACATTATGGGTATGTACTTAGTTTTACACTCAGTGGCCACTTTATTAGGAATACCATACTAGTACTGGGGAGGACCCGACTTTGCTCACAGCCTAATTTCGTCATAGCATGAATTCCACAAGCTGTTGGAAACATTCCTTTAAGATTTTGGTCAATGTTGATATGATTGTATCACATAGTTGCTGCAGAATTTTCATCTACCTCATCCAAAAAGTGCTCTACTAGATTCAGATCTGGTGACTCAGAAGGCAATTGAAGGCACCGGACCAGTTCGAGATGACTTGTGCTTTGCTATATGGTGCAATATCATGCTAGATGTAGCCATTATAACCTTTCTGCTTTTTGTTTTTTTGCACTATTTAAACTATATACTGTTGTGCATGAAACTTCCTGGAGTTTCTGACATGCTCAAAACAAGCCCGTTTGGCACTAACAACCATGCCATAATCAAACACTCTGAGATCAGATTTTTTCCCCCTTATTCTGATGTTTGATGTGAACATAAACTGTATCTCCATTATTTTATGTATCGCACTGTTGCCACATGAATGGCTGATTGGATAATTGCATGCATGAACAGGGTTCCTAATAAAGTGGCCAGTGAGTGTATTTGGTACAAGGCTTTCCAGTTGTAAAAGTCAGTACATTGAGAAATTGGAATTTCAATTCTAATTGTATTATTCCACATATATTTATTAAACATTTATAAAACATAAAATA
>JANDJT010000124.1:5682315-5706169 GCA_024331685.1 Stegophilus panzeri
CTCTCTCTCTCTCTCTCTCACTCACACACACACACACACACACACACACACACACACACACACAAACACAGCCATTCCCCTATCATCTGAAAATGCATAAGGCTTGCTGAGTGTATAGTCCAGCCTCACGCACCCACACGCTCTTTTCATGTTTACGCTGCCCTCGGGTGAGATCAGTGACCCATTTGTCAGCCATTTAGATAAGAACAATTGAGCAGCACGGAACAAAACTGAGCTCACACACAGCACTGTGCTGTCCGACAAGCCAGCTACCACAATGAATAGGCGCCTTTCACACATAGCTCTGTGCGGTTGCATAAACTTGTGCCAGCTTGTGAAATATGTGAACTCTGGTTTCCCTTGGCATAAAAAAAACAAACCACAGCCATGCTGAAGCACACCGCTTGTGTCTGACCTTAATATTTCCAAAGTCTGAAACTGCAGTGTAATAAAAGCTAAACAATTAGAAAAGGGATTTGTGAATCTATGACTGGCAAGACAATGTGTACTATTTCAAATAATATGTCTAGTTAAGGGATTTCAAACAAAATAGCACTAAATTATTTGGTAACACGTCATCCAGGGGTGAAGTTCATAAGGCTGCATGATACCTACACTACATAAGCATGTATAACATATTTCCTCTTATAGGAAAAGAATCAACAGTAGGCTTGTGTGACATAACCATATTATTGTCCCTACATGATATTATGTTGCTACAATATCCAGTGACGTTTATGACCGATTATATTATATTACTATTATATTATATAACTGTTATGCATTGGTTTGATGAGGTAACTCAGATTCTCTCTTGTTTGGTCCCCGATTCCTGAATCAAAGGCTGGAAGATTCCCCAAGTACTCAAATAATCAGAGGCCACTGCATCTGGAAATAGTAAAAAAACAGTCATGCTGGAGGCTGTAATGCAGGCCAGATGCTGAGCTCAGAGAGAAATCCATTTATCAGCACTTTCTTCCCCAAAGCTCCCATTAGCCCATGTTTCCAGTGGGACTTTTGGAGCAAAAGACAGCTGTTACTTCTTTTTTTTTTTAAACTTATTTAGTTCTTACGTCCTTATGTAACGTGTGAGTACCAGTATGTTAGGGGTGTAACGTAAAGCCACTAGCTGTATCTGTTACTGTTACCTACTCTAAATATTTGTATCTGTATCTGTATTTAAACCCAACGTGGGTGTGTCGTAAACCAGAAGTTGTTTGTTTGTTTATTTATTTTTTTAACTGAGATGTGTGCAGGACTGTTTTTAAATACGACTCCCTCAGTTATTGTTTCTGTGTGTATCTGCCTTCAACATTTTCTAACAAATTTACTTGGTTACCTGTAGTCTAATTTAAACCACCTGAACCCTGACCAGGCAGTTACTAAGGATGAGAGAATGAATGGTGTAAATGCATTGTTAACATATGCTTGTGGTCTGTCTTTGTCTCATGAGCTGTAAAAACCCCTGTATGCCCTGTAAACATTTGTGGCAAGCTTTCTTTTCAAGACAAATATAAATATTGCACCTCCTATTCATATTTGTATCCATTTAGGACACATTATCTGTTCTTTCTGAAGAACGTATTTGTATTTGGTTCCATCTGTACAGTATGAGTATTCATCAGATTCTCCTGGTGCAGGTCCGTGCCTATTTTCTCACTTTCAGCAATAATGCACACAAAAGCGAATTGTGCAATAGCTTCCGCTTGTGGAAAACCTTCAGCCTGTTAACAATGAATGAGTTACAAACCAGTTCCATGTGGTGCTTTGTGTCATAGTATCATGATGACTCTTTAATCGATTCCCTGAAGTTCTTCCCTCACTGTTTTTTTTTTTTCCTAACGCAACCATTCTGTGCTCAATATTGCAAGACACTACGTAAAGGTCTCACACCTGGCAAGGACTCACACTAAATTTAGCACTTGGGAGGCTATAGGCCAGATTCCCAAAGTACTCACATAATCAGAGGCAATCTAGACACATTAATACAGTCCAGATGCTGAGCTCCACGTCTGGCCTGTTTACCAGCACCTGTTGCCCCAAAAAATCTCATTGGCACGTGTTTAACCTACTTCAAACAGGACTAGAGTTCCCCTTACACTCATGCCAGCATCTGTGCCACATTACTAGGGTCAGGTGGTTTTTTTTTTAATTTTTTTTTTTTACATGATTTAAAGTCATCAGGCATGGAAAGAACCGTCACTACTGATCTTGAGTCAGAAACCTCAAGTGAGTCATGTGTCTAGACAGGTCTTTAATAGAGCATGCAAGAAACAGGGCTTAGTTAGAGGCTGTTAATATGCTCTCGGGAAGCCCAGGGACATAGAGGATAAACCAGAGGGGTGATGGGTAGTGAGACCCCATGGAGGAATACAGAGTCAGGACTGAATAATTCATGCAGCTGAGAGAGTGAAGACGGCAGATTTCATTGAACCAGGCTGGCAGAGAGAGCGTGTAGGAGTTCTGTTATAGCTATCAGTGATGCACTTCTCTTTAAAGCATTAGTTCTGCTCTTTTACTGGATTTCATTCACACTGGCAAGCAAATGACCTATATCTGATCATTTTTGGCTAAACCATCGGTTTGAACCATGTCTGTATCTGTATTCAGAATTGAAGCAGGAAGATTTTGCCCCAGTGATATTTTCTAACAAGTTTAGATAGTTCTATTTATCAAAACATACACACTAGTAGCCTAATTTAAGCCACCAGAACCCTGACCAGGCAGTTACTAATGATGCTGAAAATACATCGCTTGCACAGCACATTCTTGTTAATTAATACAGCCTTTCTTTAGTCCTGCAGACTTGATATATGACTGTTCATTAAAGTTTTTGTTTCATCCCGTGGCGTCCCAGTCCTCTAGATGCCCTGTATACCTTCCTGGCAAGTATTTTCTCCCCAATTTGGTCATCTGCCAGTTTCTGCTGACCAGCCAGCTCTCTCCTATCATGACAGCAATGAGCCAGGAAGGGTGAAGGCTAACATGTGCTTTCTATGAAACCAGCCAACCTCATTATTTTAAACTGCTGTTCATGTCACGTCACAGGACAGCATAACACACTTAAAGGAATCAGAGAGCTGTTTGCTTCTTCCGCATATGTGAGCTCACAGACGTCCATGATTGGCTAGTGTCATTCTGATTGACAAGGGAGAGAGCGTATGCCATCCCTCCCACCCAGATAGCATGGCCAATTTGGCTCCCTTGGCTCCTGGCCACAGACGGCTTTAGCATGAATCAACACATTATCTGTTCATTCTGAATAATGTATTCTTATTTGATTACATAATATACTGTATATGTAATAGGAATAGGTATGTAAGTAATAGGAGATGACTGTATGAAGTGGCCTGATGCAAAGTAGAGTTACTGTTAAGGCCATGACCGTTATACTCCTTGCCAGCTTTTATTGTTCTGATGTCATTATTTTTTTCTTGTACACCTAAAACATTTTTATTTTTAACCTCTTGAGCTACAACAATGGAAAGACCAAGGATTTGAAATCAACATGTTAGCCTATTGTGTGTATAGATGAGACTGAGAGTGTGTAGAGATGGGAAGTTGGCTTACACTGCCCTCTTCTGGCTCAAAATAAGTGCTACACTGGAAATTAAGGAGGTTAAAAGTGACTTTTACTGTTGAATTACATGGATTTCCTGGTTAAGACAATATTATCATCCAATTCCAAGAACCTATCTGAATCTAAATATCATATCCATCATCAGAGTAATTCAATATTTAAGGCTAAAAAACTTTCCACTTTAATCTGTCAATATTTATTCTACATCCTGCAAACTGAGACATACTGTACTGTAGTATGAAATAATACTTCTATGTACAGCTATATTTAAACCATTTTGATTTTTTTTTTCCTCCTACTGATTTCTCATTTGCTTTTCTTTTACAGAACTGTTTGATAAGGGTGACTGCCCGAGGCAGGGAGGCTTTGGTCACAGACTTTGGTTTGGCCAGGGAAGTAGTCGAACTTCCTGCCAAAGACAGGAAGCTATCTCTGGTCGGTTCAGCGTTCTGGATGGCACCAGAGATGCTGCGTGGGGAACCTTACGATCGCAAGGTGATGACAAACATTCCTGAAAATAAAACGGTTCATGTAATAACCACTGCACATTTAGAACATCACCGGCAAATCACTTTGAGAAGGGAATTTAAACTCACTATGAGTCACTGTGCTTGTCTCTTGCATGCTGTTCTTAAGGTTGATTTGGCTTTTGTGTTATAATTAGGTCGATGTGTTCTCCTTTGGGATAGTATTGTGCGAAATCCTGGCCAGAGTCCCAGCAGATCCAGAAATACTTCCAAGAACTCAGGTAAACATATAAATATAACCATGGTCAAACACTATAAGAGTTCAAATATAGCATTTATATATATATATATATATATGTGCCTGTGATTGATATTTTAGGTCTGACCTTACTGCTACATTTTCTCACCTTTTAATACTTTTGTGCGCGTGTGTGTGTGTGTGTGTCAGGACTACGGCTTGGACGTCTCTGCATTCAAGAAGATGGCTCCTGGATGTCCACAGCGTGTACTCGACCTGGCATCTAACTGCTGTTTGGTATGTACCAGGCCTTCATAACACATACACTGCTGTGAAAAAGTATTTGCCCCATCCTCATTTCCCTTTTTTTTTATTTTTTATTTTTTATATCTCTCATACTAAGTTATTTCAGAAATGAAAACAAAATCTAAGATAAAACAAAGGCAGCCTGAGTAAACACAAAATACAGTTTTTAAATGATAATGTTATTTACTGAAGCAAAAAACGTTATCCAATACCAACTGGGCCTGTGTGAAAATGTATTTGCCCCCCGTAGTTAGTAATTCCCCAAATCTGTGAAACTGCATTCATAATGGGGTTCAGCTGGACTAGACACAACCAGGCCTGATTACTGCAAACCCTGTTCAATCAAATCATATACAGGTCAAGGAGTTTCAAAGGAATATAACTAAATAATCTTAGTTTTTGGGGGGTTTTTTTTGTTTTTTTTAAAGAACGTAAAGAAAAAAAATAACATTTGAACATTTAGAAGTGCAATATGAACAATTACTCTGAATGACAGATATGCACTTTAGACCTATATAAGACAAATAGAAGTGTATAGATATACTATATTTATTTATCTTTTTATGAACAAACTCTGGATTCAAAAAAGTAATTTTGTCATTGTGTGTGATATATATACACAGTTAAAGCCTGGAAATTGGAATAAGAGATTAAACAATATAATGTACACAATGTTCCCCTTACCCCAGTCAAGACATGTTTTGGGTTTCACACTGGCTTCTTATGTTTTGTGCTGGACCTAATTCTCACAAATACTTTTTTTTTTTATTTTTTTTTTTAAAAAGCTTATAATCTCCAGTTAACATGTGCAAATTTTATGCCTGAATCACCATGCAGTCACCTCAAAAGTGGCTGTTTGGCTCAGTAACGTCTATAAAACAGCAGAATATGAACATCATTTTCCTTTCTCCAGTGTAGAATCGTTCACATCACTTGCATATCTTAATATATTTCACTGTGAAATATTCAGATAGAGGCATTCCGGAGGCCATCATTCACCGAGGTGCTGGATGAGCTAGCTGAGATCGCAGAGACGCTGGAGCCGCCTACACACACAGAGCTGACTACTGGCTGAGCTTCATTACACCAGTCCTAGAGAGAATACTGCATGCTTCTGTACATACACCTGAGCAGCCAAGCAAAATCTCTCACAGAATTCAGCCGGACAGACGGGAAAAACAAGGGCAGTGGTAACTCAGTGGTTAAGACGTTGGACTACTGATCGGAAGGTCGTGAGTTCAAATTTTCAGCACTGCCAAGCTGCCACTGCTGGGCCCTTGAGCAAGGCCTTTAACCCTCAACTCCTCCGTTGTATAAATGAGATAAATGTAAGTCTCTCTGGATAAGGGCGTCTGCCAAATGCCGTAAATGTAAATGTAAATGAAAAGACAGAGCTGTGAGCCGGACTGGCATTGTTAATGAAACAAAGACGCACAATATTCTCAGTGTTCTACTGCTGACCTAAGATCAGTTCAATACAGTTATGCAGAAATATCAGAGCTGCTGCTAAATGGACTTATCTATAATCATCACCACATTCAGATTATAATTCTAATTGGATCTTTGCTTAAGTTTGTAACAGTTTTCGAGCCTTAACCAGTCACACTTTTGGGACCTGCTGTGTTGCACAGGCTTATACCTCTTATTTTGATATAATCCAGACCTGGAGGATTGCAAAGAGAAAAGATGATGATGATGATGTTGATGAAGAGGCGAATCTATTTGATATTTTTTGTAAATATTTTGTACATCAAAAGTCATGTATATACATTAAGTATTTTGGTACACAATCCTCCATATTGTATTTGTATCTTGTTTCTTGCCTTCTATTATAGTGTGCTTGCTGAGTTGTGTAAAATAGTTCTTATGTAATAAGTGAAGTTGTACAAACATAACTGCCTACCTAGTGATGTGTGGTTTTAGTGCAGGAAACCTTCTGCTTCCTCATGGGAGGACCATTTACACACACTTTCATTCTCGGCAGCGTTTATGTTTTCTAACCCAGGAGGTCAGTCCGTGTTTGGTAGAAGAATCAAGACTCAATAGGATTAAAAACTGTGCTAGAATTTTCCGTCTCGTTGTTTGTGTAGCACCTTATTGATCATTTCAGCTCTCTGTTATATTTTTTTAATGTATTAAGTATATTCTTTTTTTTTTTTTCTTAAATGAGGAAGTCTTTGCTCTATGAATATTGCACAATATCACATGTATAAATTATATACAGACTTGGTCAAAACTATTGGTACCCTTCTGTTTTATCCAGACAATGAAAGTGTTGAAATTAAAAGCTTTTTGTCACCTATACGAGCATATTTGGTTTGCCGTGAAAGAAAACTTTCTTTGTCGACAATTTGGGCATTATGACCTGGATAATATTACTCATTCATTCATTCATATGAATTCATTATGCATTGGTTAGGATCCAGTTACATACAATTCCTTGCTTATAAAAAGGTCCATATAAGCAACCTCAATGAATAAATGGTGAGAACATTTACCCTTTAAATCAGTGGTCACCAACCCTGTTCCTGGAGATCGACCTTCCTGAAGGTTTTAGCTCCAATCACAGTCGTGCCTACTTGACCATCTAATGATTGCCTTAAAAAGTTCTTCATCAGCTAAAACAGGTGTGTTAGATTTTGGTTGGAGAGGAAACCTGCAGGAAGGCAAATGTCAAGAAAAAGGGTTGGTGGCCACTGATTTAATGCTTAATCATTAATGATTAGTTCATGTCTCTAAATCAAATTGAAGTGGTTATGTTTGGTTTCATAGTGGTGCTTCACATTCCCACATTTGATTATCTGACCTTCAATCTTCAAAAAAAATCCAACAGTTTCAAGTTGCACCATTTGTTGCTGTCTGAAATGGATAAAAATAGTATTTGAGTAATGGATATAAATGTTGTTTTATTTTGTAATCATTGGCAAATCATTGGGCGGCAGATTCCCGGCTCACGTGAGTCCACATGCCGAAGTGTCCTTGGGCAAGGCACTGAACCCCAAGTTGCTCCTGATGTCAAGTTAGCGCCTTGCATGGCAGCTCTGCTACCATTGGTGTGTGAGAGTGTGTGTGAATGGGTGAATGAGACACAGTGTAAAGCGCTTTGGATAAAAGCGATATATAAGTGCAGACCATTTACCATTGGCTGTTGTAGGAATAAAACACACTGTGATGTGCTGTTATTAGAAAATAATGAACTTCAGAATGGTAACAGTGACTTCACACCACCCCGTCATTTGTTATTTTCCTATAACAGCACGCCCTGTCATGATTTATTCCTTACTTGTCCTGTTATATTATAAATGAATAGGGCTGTCACGCTCTCTCTGATCTTGAAGTATACTGAGGCCATGTAACACCTCTTTCTTAACACTCAGGGCTTTATTAGCTTACATATCTAATGACCTGCTATTTTTCTCCATGGTCTGAACTCTTAGCTATGTTAATTATATAATAAACCAGGCTCGTTTTACTTTGAAGCTTCGGTCACTGGACCACTCAATGCAAATAAGTTTAGTAATCGTGTGCAGTAAGCAGCATCTTACCAACCACCTTAACAAAAACATAGTATGAACAAACCCCAAAAACAGCAAATACTAATAATTGAAGATTAAGGAAAAGGACAATGAAAGGTGATGATATTCAAGTCTTCCAAACTAACCAGTTTCAGTGTGTTTGTTTCTTTCTGTTCTTAGCTGACAGGAGCGGAACCTGATGAGTTCTTCTGCTGTTGTAGCCCATCCACCTCAAATGTTCAACATGTGCATTCTGAGATGCTTTTTTTTTGCTCACGGTTGTAAAGTGTGGCTATTTGGGTTATTGTAGCCCGATCTCTTGTATCAACAAGGTGTTTCTGCCTGCAGAACTGCTGCTCACTGGATGTTTTTTTTGCAGCATTCTGTACAAAAAATAAACTATTATGTATCAAAATCCAAGATCAGAGATCATGAACGACTCAAAACAGTAACTTAACTGAAGCTCTTGACCCATCTCTATATGATTGTATGTGATGCGCTGCTGCTACATGACAGATTGGATAATTGCATGAATGCGCAGGGGTACAGGTGTTCCTAATAAAGTGGCTGGTGAATATACTGTCCATTTGTTAAACATAAGGCTGAGCTTAATGTCCATGCATTAAGGAAATGCCCCCATTTCCCATCTGAGGAATAGCTCTTGTGTCTTTGCCACTGATGAAAAGTGCTACAGTCACTTTAATTCCTTAAAATGGCCTGAGTCTAGCTAATTAATTACAGACCTATCTCTAATTTCAGTCTCGTAGCTTTTTATGGAAAAAGCAATATGAGCCCAGGCTTGCCGATTCGTAAGAGTTAACACTCCTGGATTTGGATGATTAAATTAGGAGATGGGTTAGCAGTCTTTTTTTTTTTTTTTTTCATAAAAAAACAAAACAAAATCAATCCTCATCCTCCTTCGCTCATTCGATGTCTTACAAATTTTGCACAATATCAATTTTACGGAATCACTGAAAGAGCCACTGAATTTTAAATAACGTCTATGAGCCACTCTAGTCCAGTCCTTGTCTCATCTCATAGCACCAACACAATGTTTATTAAAGACTTTCTTATTGACTCTGAAGCCCGTAATATGCTTACGTTATTGATCTTAGCTAACCTCTTGACACCATCAGCCATGCCATGCTTATTATTACTGGTACAGCTCTCCTGATTTACCTCTCTCTTCATTAAAAGACAGTATTTCAGGTCTGTCACGAAACATTTTCTTCACTGCACCATCACTCATGGTGTCCCTCAGGGATCTGCCCTTGGCCCTCTTCTTTTCATGATTTACAACACATGCTTCAACTTGGCTACATAATTCAATGACAACATGAATTTTTACTGCTATGTTGATGATAAATACATTTTTATAAGTAAGTGCTCTGCTCTATTCATGCCACATACCACATGAACTCTAATTTCCTCCAATACAGAACTCATGATTAGTCCCAAAATACTGGTATGTACAGTTGCTTACGTAAGTATTCACCTCCTTGAAACTTTCATGACATGATCCCAATTAAATCCATTTCAGTTCCAGGTTGTAACACTACACTCTGTGGAAAAGGTCAAGGGAGGGGTTGAATACTTATGCAAGTCACTGTAGATGCTTAGATCTGAGGGCTGATATACATGGAGTGCTGGTAATACTTTACCAGACTGTTTGGAATCTCACTTTTGAAGCTTTCTGCATTTTTTCCTCTTCCAAGCATAATTTTGTCAATCTAAATTGCATGGTGTCCTGCGATGAACTGGCATCTCATCTGGTGTTCCCAGGACAGACCCTGGATCTACTAGAACCCTGACCTGGATAAAGCAGTTTCTAATAAATTGTGCTCTTAATATAATAGCTTATACCGATTAATTTGATCTAGCTTTTTTCAATAGGGTGTATGTCAGTTATTGTTTGTTTTATATTTATTGTCTTACTGTATTGTATTATGTCTGTATTTTCGTATTTTATCTCCATTACCTGTTTTTGTAGCACTTCTGGTATGAGAAGAGTGCATTATTAATAAAATGTAATATATATATTTATTATTATTATTATTATTATTATTATTATTATTATTATTATTAATACTAATAATAATATGCCCGTCCTTTATAATGTCCAGTTGTTACTGGGTACAACTTGTAGTCTTTATGAAAATACTATGCTAACCGTTGAAGCTCTTCATGATCAGAAGCAGAATCACTTTATTCATCAAATGTAAATGTAATTTAACTTTAACACAAAAACTTATAATAAATAACAAATACACATACCTTATTCAGCACTATATGATAAGAAAAGTTCTGATAAATTTTTTGTAGATGGTTTGTTGAGTAGAGATGAGGGGAAAGAAACTTGTTCAGGTGGTGTGTGGTACTGGGGCAGTGGGGGCTCAGAAGTTAAGACATTGGCCTTCTGAACAGAAGGTCATGAGTTCAAATCCTTGCTCAAGGCCCTTAACCCTCAACTGCTCAGTCATATAAATGAGATAAATGTAAGTCATTCTGCATGAGGGTGTCTGGAAAATGCCATAAATGTAGATTTACTGGTTTTGCAGTACCATTTTCCTGAGGGCACTGTGTAGGCCATTTTTTTCAGCTCACTTCTTGGTGCTCATCTCATGCAACTCCTAAACTGAGAGCTGCTTCAATCCATCCAATCCACCATTCTCCTGATTCTATGGACTAGATCCCTCTGCTCTTGATATTGGTGGAACCAATATTTCATCTAATGACAGAGGCTCAAACTGGTACAAAGCTGCTTGTCAATGCCCATCACTCACATCCGTATGATTTGAAACAACACAAAAGGCTTCAGAAGATCATAAAAGAATCAGATTCATTCTAAGATTACACAACATCCTCGGTTTTCAGACAGTATTAAAATGCTGAATAGACAAGAATGAATAATTAAGCAGTTTCTTCATGAGAGTTTTGTATTTTGGCCTTTGTTAAGTGCTAGCAGCACACTACATCAAGAGATTATATTCTTTTGTCTTGTTGTATTAATTATCATTGATTTACGATGCTGTCTTAAAAAGCACACACCATCTTTCAGAGTAGCATTTTAATATTGTTTGCTAAACTACTAAATTCAAATAGTGGAAATTGGTTGAAACTACTCCACATCATCATGGTATACCTATTTCAATGATGTGTTAGTTAATAGAAGATACGAATTGTTCTTAAATGTCTCCACAAGATGGCAGTGTCTTTTAAGAGGAGAGGTTGAACCCATTTTCGAAGGCTCTCGATGACCAGAAGCCAATTTCCTTTTTCTATTAGATTTAATATATTCCAATGAATTGGACCTTATGCAAACAAATCTGTCTCTCTGCATATTTTGCATGCCCCAATTTTAATAGATTCTCAGAAACTTAACCAGTTTTGAATTCATTCATGCAATGTTTAAATAATTTCTGGAGCAACCATTAGTAAGGCTAATGTATTTCAGGCATGAGAGATTTTATCTGAGAGGATACATAAGGAAGTGGAGTATCTCTCTATAACAGTGAACACATTTAGTTATATTTCTGGGTGTATTCGGTGGTTTTGCGTTTATCTCTTTACAGAAAAAAAAAGTCACGTTAAATTTAGGAATGGATTTTGCAATGGACATGTAGTGCATTTGTTTTTTGTTTTTTTTATTTCAGATAGGATTTCTCATGATTCATTTAATTTCACATGTGGAAAATGTTATATTTTTCAGATGTCATTTTCTCATACTAGTAATGCTTTTTCACTGTTTTCATTATGTTGTTTTCCCAATTTTCTCTACAATTTTGTCAATTTCCACTCTCCCCTATCATATAACAACTAGCAACCACAAGTCTTCGAACTCTTGCTAATGCTGCATCATAGGACAGCATAACACACAGAGGAAAGCGCTATCTACCCTCTTCCACATACATGAGCTCACAGATGCATATGATTACCTAGCAACACTGTGATTGGCAGTGAAGAGAGAGTATGCTTCTCCCACCCAGAGAGCAAGGATCAAAGAACTTGTGATCTCTTGTGAAGATTGTCAGTTTTTCATTAATATGATGTAATAAATGGGATTTTATACCAATTCTTTTATCTAGTCTAGTGCCAAAAATCCAGGCAATGATTTGTACTCCACCATAAATAAAGTGTTGCTCATATCCTTCTTCATTTACCACCATATGAAAGTGGCACGCAGCACCAGTCCCGGGGAAAGAATGAATCATAACACATGATTAGCCATTCAGGTTCGTGACAACAGCTGAAAAATGAGGCACTAGAAAAAGCTCCATGACCTTAATCTGGCTTTGCAATTAAACAACTGAGAACCCTCTGAGTGGTTCACACCAGACTCACAGCCTTGTATCACTATCTTAATTAAACTCGTCATTGTTATTGTTCTCTTTATATCAGATGCTTCCATCCATCCTGCATCCCATCTTTCTTTATTGTGATCATAGATCCTCATTAGGTTCCTAATACTGTACAGTCTATGCACCATATTTCTCTGATAAACCAAATGCATCTGTTGTGGAGTGATTGTATTTTGAGATTTATTTGAATCTAATAAAAGCAAGATCTGGGGCTCTTGCTGTGAACCGAGGCTGCAGGGTGCATTTGCATAGAGAAAAGCATGATGAATTGCTAGACGTCTGCTTCTAGTTGGCTGAGGTTATATAATCTATTGCTGCATAAATGCCTTTAATAGAGATTGTAAAATCTGAGCTATAGTGGTTTTACGTGTGCAGCACTGAAGCTCTTTGTGCTAGTTAGAATGATATGCAGGACAGATACTGTGCGTGCTCTATGAAGTCGAGAAGGGTACGATTTACCTGATAAGGATATAAAGGTCGTAAAAGAGCGATCATCATCATCTGACTGTTGTCTATAGTACCAATATGATGAAAAAGAAAAAAGGGCAGTGTATCTTAAGAGTGCACTTGGTAAAAGGAATCGATGACAAATCTTCAATATCTTTATTTCACTTCTGATCTCAGTGATGTGTGTTTAAAATCCCTCTACATTTTAATTGTGCTAGAAGTGCAAGCACTTCAAGGGCATGATCACTACTCATGATATTGAATGGGAGGACAAAAACAATTGTACTCTCAGTAACTTAAGGTTATGATTTTAAAACCATTAGGGAGCCTTCCAGTGCAGGATCTCATAGTAGAGATAAGAATAAAACTATTACAAATGCACACAGTCATAGAAAGACAGCTAGGCAACACAATTCATGCTGTGGTTGCCACTAGACATTTTCTGTACCATTTATCCTACACAGGGTCATGTGGAGCCTGGAGTCCCTCTTCAAGGGAACTCGGATAAGGCACAAGATGGGGGACACCATGGACAGGGTGCCAACGCATTGCAGGACACAATTGTACACACATTCACACACTATGGACAATTTTGGAAATGCCAATCAGCCTACACCGCATGTCTTTGGACTGGGGGAGAAAACCAGAGTACCTGGAGGAAACCCCCGAAGCACGGGGAGAATATGCGAACTCTGCACACACAGGGTGGAAGTGGGAATCAAACCCCCAACCCCAGAGGTGTGAGGCAAATGTGCTAACCACAAAGTCATCTCACTTTCAATTTATCTAGAAAGTGAGTGAACGGTAATTGAATGTAAAAGCAGATTGTTACACTTTTATTCTGTGCTGAGGCTAATCATTAACTCTGTGCACCCCATGGAGCATGTATCTACTTAATGTAGTGTATCCTGCTGCAGCAATAGCAGTCTGACCTTCATCAGACCCTGCTGTGCTCAACCTTCATTTCATCTCCTCCTCGTTCCTTTTGACCCTCCTCCACTTACCTTCTTCCTCCCTTTCTCTGGTAGTCAAAGTTGCATCATCCTCCTTGGGGTTCAGCCTCCCTGGGGTGCATTGCAAAACCTGTGATCAATTGAGACCTTTCAAATGTCACAGGCAAATCAAACAGGTCTAGAGTTCAGCAGGGAGCCTCATGCACCAAGAGCTCTTATTCTACAGAGCAAAGGGAGGGTTGACTTTGAGAAGCACAGGCTAATGAATGCTTTACGAGGAGAGCATGTAGTTTGTGGTGAATGTAAAAGTCATGGGGTGGAATGGCATACAACAGACTCACTGCATGATTCTGTACAGTCCAATGTTGTGGTCTTTGCTATTTCAAAGTAAGGAATAACACACTTTGGGGTATGCTGTTACAGGAAAAGAATCAGTGTCAAGGTGGTGTAATACAGCCCAAAAGTGTTACCACCCCAATGTTGCTTATTTTGCAATGACAGCCTTTCATTTTGTTTTAATCTTCTCATACCAGAGCAATTTGTCAACATTAACATTTTCTTATTAATGTTAAACATGTATTAATGAACATATTGTAATTTTATTTATTTAGAGTTCATGTTTCGTTCATGGAACCGCTGTGAAAGTTGCATTATAGTAGTTATAAAGAGTTGTTCCCTTACCAGCCTCTCTACTCAAGGTAATATGACAAAAAAAATTGCTGCTTGTCATGTTAGCAAGAAACCACAAATCTGTAACTGCTCTGTTCTGAAGACTTTCTGCTTACTGAAAACTTACAGATTTACCTATAACTGTTGGATCATTCCATTGGTTTAATCTGGCAATCGAGGCTCACTGTCCTGGTAAATTTTAGCTCCGACCCTAATCAAACACACCTGAACAAGCTAACCAAGGTCTTCAGGATTACTAGAAATTTACAGCCAGGTACGTTTGGAGGTTGGAGCTAAACTCTGCAGATTTGAAGAACCCTGTGATGGATCATGCTTCACTGTTGCCAATATCAAATGTAACATTTTAGACCTCATTGACAAGCATAGGCTATTGTATGTCAATCATAAACATACTGTAAATACTGTTCATTTGCATTATTTCTTATGCTTATATTATATCTGGTCATTTCTCAAAATGCATGAGTAAAGTAGGCTTTTCCCCAGATTTCTAGTCCCAGATTTCTACCCCTAGCTCTGTAACCAGTAGAATCTCAAACTCCAAATTTTTACAGCAGAATGCTACTACAGAGTAGTTATTTCTGTGAAAATTTCAGGTTCGTATCTGGTCCCACACCAGAGATATTCAACCTGAAATTGGTGGACTTCTTAAAAATAAAAATAAAAAAAATTGCACTTTTTCACCCTCATAAAAAAATTTAATAAAATAAGAGTCTCAAACCTAAAATTTTCTGCGCGCACACACGCACACACACACACACACACACACACACACACACACACTATACTTAACTACATACCCCCTAAAAAAATTAAGACTGAGACCCGAACTCTTCCCATTATAAATTGACCCTAAATGTGGAACTGTGAGCAGTGTTGAGCATTATATTTGGACATCTTTTTGAAGTTCTAAGTCTAAGGAACAAGAATGTGCGAAATGTTTAGATAGGTCCATGTACCATGTAATGTGCTCTAGAGATCAGTTTTTGTTCCAAGGAGCTAGGATAATCCTGAGCCGAGATATTGAGGTTTCCATAAACAGCTGTATAACCATAATTTGTTGTGTGCCATGACACAAAGATGGCTGTTGTGGTTTAACCAAGTAAAATAAAAATTTTAATAAAAAACTGGTGGTTTTGCAAAGTCAGTACATAGAGGTAATCACTCAAAAAAAAAAAAAATGTCAGAAACCTAAACATGAAAACTACATGAACAATTGCACACATTTTATCTCTGTTTATTTGGAGCATCCACTATACAAGTCCCTGTGTATGTTGTTACTGTAGAAGAAATAAATGTTACTGAAATTAGAACAAGCACATTCATATACCTTAATAGACCTTGCAGAGAGCTGTGATGTTGTAGAAAATTAATCCACACCTTCTGACCAGTCAGGATCAAGCATTCAACAGCTCTGTGGTATAAGCTGTAATAATGGCTTGTTTCACAACATTCCCAGTTAGACAGAAATAAACATGGAAAAGGTAGCATACCTTGGCACCCTGTCCAGGGTGTACCCCACCTTGTGCCCGATGCTCCCTGGGATAGGCTCCAGGTTTCCCCATGACCCTGAAAAGGATAAAGCGGTATAGAAGATGGATGGATGGATGGATGGAAGTTAGCATACCAGCAACTAGCAATCTAACAAAGTAGCTATTTCTTTTTCTTTCACAGATTTGTAAGTAAAAGTTTGATTTAAAAAAAAAAAAAAGTCATTGCTTTTTGATACAGTAGATCTTTTAAATCTTGTCTTTTGTGAATGATACTGATGAGTCATGCACTGAAATAACAAGGTAAAAAAGCAACTTTGTCTGACCTAACACTGCAGTAGAAACGCAAGGATTATTTATTTTATTTCAGTATAAACAGTTTAAAACTGATTTAAAATGATTAATACAAGCCTTCAATAGTTTATCAAAGCAAGGTATAGCTATTAATTGTGCTCTAGATTTGTCCATTCTTTAAAAAAAAAAAAAAAAAAAAGTTGCTATTTGTTGGAAATCTTCTAGCCCAATTAAAAAGATGATAATTCTGAATAATTTTAGGGGACATCATCATTTAAATTGTTGTGGCATAACTTTATTATAACTAGTTCAGATCTCCTTACCTTTTTACCACAACACTAATACTAGGAATGTTTCATACACCAGTAGCAACTATGTTTCTTTAAGAGAAGATGATATTCTCAGATGGAGCTGTAGGGTATGTGATGGATGCCTTGGGAAAAGTAGGTCAATGTTATTAATGATTGGACAGCAGGTGGAGGAAATGCATAATGGATTTCCAATATGGTGTCCAGCTGAGGAATTATTCTCAAAAGAGATAAGCAGTTGTCATTTACAACATGTAAAATGTGTGGTGTTTGGGTTTTTTTTTTTGTTATTGTTGTTGTTTTTATCATATACCTGTATATAGAAGTGATTTGGAATAAAATAACCATGTGGGTGAGAGACAAGCATGACTTTTTATGCCAGTACTAATGGAAGATTGAGTGATACTCAGCTTAAAGGCTTTGAATACATGAATTGTTTTAGTAAATAAGAGGAACAGGCCAACAACCTTGTAGATCTTGGTTTCATCTGCTTTGATACTGACACATTTATGATGATGTAGTGTTGGGAAGAAAGTAGGCTCACATAATTGGTATTCTGCAGCTTGGTTGTAATAGCCATTAGCATCTGCGGTGCTGAAGTCAACTAATGTTTCCCATGAAATGGAAAAAGAAAAAAAAGAAATACATCCAGCCATACAGAAGGGACCTGCGCCACTGATGGATCATGAGCCCACTGGGGAATAAACCTTATTCATTTTATGCCTTAATGCTGACCTCCAAGCCAGTGAAGCTTGCCAAAGAAGTGCTTTCAAGCTTTATATTGGTGATAATGTCTACTTCCCCAGATCTATAGTGGGCTGTATAGGCTATACGTTCCAAGAGTGTGACCCCAGTTTTCTGTAATTTGTATTCCAGGAAGCCTCCTCTGTACTTTATGTAGGTGTAAATAGGGTTGTACATTATCATTGTTTTCTGTAATCGAAGCACAGCAATGGTGGCTGATTTACACTTCTCCACATAGTGGGGTTTGAAGATAGATCAGAGTGGGCAGATTGTGCCTGACTGGATGACACGGCCGTTTGTTATCCGATGACTGCTGGCCAAATTCTTTTAGCCTGCACTTATCTGGAGTAATAAATAAATAAAAATGCACAAAAGAGCACTATGAAAGGAGATTTGAGAGCGGTGGAGATGAGGGTTAGTGATGCCAAGAGATAACTGAGGAAACCTTTGAAAAGGTCTCACATTCAATTAAGTGCATTGACAGAATTGGGTTCTTTTTCCATGCTGGCCAAACTTGCTATAATCTAGTCAACTGTGGTGTTGTGTTAGCTCAATAATCAGTTTTATTAGTATTCCACTTGCATTCAGTACATATCTAGTAGGGTATTTGAGTTTAACAGTAAACTGCAATACAATTATGTTATGTAAAGAGATGACTTGATCACACAGAGAAGATTTTTGGTGAAAAATCTTACAGAACATGTCCTACATGGCTATTGACACTAGTCTGCACTGATACAATACAAAATAATCCATAGAACTCACTACACAGATCATAGGATGTATAAAATGGGCTACAGGGAATCAGACATCTGCAAATCACTAAGGAAATATTTTGTTTTTTAAATCACACCATCCCACTCATACTTCACTATGCTTACTTGAAGATACATCTGGGATCAACATAACAAAGGAAATCTCAATAGATTTTTTCCAGTGCTAACCATCAACAAGGAAACCATACTAACAAACATTAATGTTATTCTTTGATTTCATATCACACATTGGAAAAACCTAATAATTGACTACATAACAATGGAAAAGCTCTCTGCCTCAATCAAAAATAAAACTATCAAATTTAACTCTATTTGGACACCACTCATCACCTACATACACCAGGGATATAGCAATAGTTAACCTATAGCTAGGGAACCTAGCAAAAGCTAACACTACAGTTAAAAAAATCTACATTACATGATGTTAGATTGAAAGCCATATTAAATATTTTATTACTAAGATCACAATTTTATAAATCTAGCATCCTTAATATTTCTTTGGCTTGCCATTTTGGGGAACCTGTTATTCACTATCCAAAAATCATTGAGAAAGACTTTTTTCCTAATAGTGTACAGAAGATAAAATGCTCATAACAAATCCCAGTTTTAAACAATTCAAGCAGACGTCATAGTGTGAATGTTTACACATGAGATGATTCTACTAAAGACACACACCTTCAGTGA
This sequence comes from Stegophilus panzeri, assembly GCA_024331685.1. Taxonomy (NCBI): domain Eukaryota; kingdom Metazoa; phylum Chordata; class Actinopteri; order Siluriformes; family Trichomycteridae; genus Stegophilus; species Stegophilus panzeri. Next base: position 5,701,163 of record JANDJT010000124.1, read on the forward strand.
TACTCTCTTCACTTCCTGTCTCACTGGCCGAAAAAGTAAATGAAAACACTGCGCTCACTTAGTTGTGGGGGAAAAAAAAGCACGACTCCACAATGGATACTAATCCAAGCCATGTGTGACGAGAGAGCGATGCAGGCTTTGACTGGGTCAATAATAAACAAACAGAGGATAAGAAAAGGAGAGTCAGTTATAACCAACCTAGTTTCTAGTCAAGTAAAAGTGTGTCAGACCAACACAGAGACAGGTCAGGGAAAGGACACAGAAGTGGATCAGTGTTGAACCTCTCCATCTCTGTCACAGTTCCGTCACGCTGCTCTTGTTTATGTGTGGGATTTAGAAGGCTACTAAATTTACCACAGAGTTGCAGGACACGGATAGGGACAGTAATCTATGTTAATGCTGCAGTCCCAGCAACCCTGATACCAAAATCCTCACACAGGGAACAGACTCTTCTGCCAGCAGCTCTCATTTGTTGGTAGTGGCTTGAGGCACAGGCCTGGATCAGCCTTGATTTTTTGTTTGTTTTTTCCTGGTGAAACAGATTGCACTGTCTCCTTTTCCCTATTGAGGCTACTGAAATGATACTTGAGATTTGACAGAATCGTGACAAAAGAAACACTGCCATTATACATCAAGGCTGTGTGTTATTTGTCCTTAAGAGTGACAGGTTTTCCATTGCACAAAGTACCTGAACATATATATACATACATACATACATACATACATACATACACACACACACATATATATATATATATATATTACACACACCAATAATTTGATTATTTTAAATTATACAGATATATTAATTTTTGGCTGTACCACCCACCATGACCATACATAGAGACAAATGCTAAACACTGTTGTTTGTTTTGAGCTACCATCCTTCAAAACCATTATCTGGCAAGTCTCTGAGGTACAGTTAGTTTGATGTTTGCACCATGCCATGTTTAAAGAAAACTCATTTCTCTAGCAGCTCAGTGTTTCAAGCTCCAAGTAACCAGAAGACAGTAGTTTGACTCTCAGGCCATTGCTAGGCCTTCAACCATCAGCTGGATAGATTGTAGCCTCAGTCAACTGCAAGTCACATTAGATATACGCATATTGGTATGTATGTCAAATGGATAAATGTAAATAGTAAACTCTTTGACCGAGTTTAGGTTCTTGCTCGGTTTGGAGTGCGACAAGATGGATAAAAGCTGAGTTTAAGAATGTTCAGTTCAGAGCGTCATCATCAATATTGAAGCCATAGCAACGGTCTGGTTTTTCTCATTACAAGGAGATCATACTGAAGACCCACAGGAATGAACTATAACTCAGAATTGAGCAACGCTTCAGAAACTGAGGGTTTAAATGGACAAACAGAGAGGAAACAAGCAACAGGTGAGACTAATTAACTCAAACAGAAATAGGATAACAATAACAGGAAATTGACCATTTAAAGAAAGTAGGGGCAAAACGGGACAAATTTCAATGTACTGTATGAAGGACTAACAGGGACAGAATCAGTGTTGGCAAGACATAAGTTACTCTAACTAGTGTTGGGGAAGCTACTTTGAAACTGTAGCTTTCAAGCTACAGGCTACTCAAAGTTTGAAGTAGTTAAGGTACAATCAAGCTACCCTATTTTTATTTTTTTTAAAAACAAAAAAACAAACAAACTACGAGTTACTAACAAAAAGTAGCTAACTGCCTTGAAGCTACTTAAATGGGCAACATTTTTAGTATGTCATGATTGTGAATCAGCTTATGAATGACCGTGTATAATTTTGCATAAAGAAATGAAACATAATTGAAAAATAATTCAGAACAATTATGAATTTATAATGTGCACATTAGGCTACTTATCAGTTTAAAATCACAATCACGTTCACCTTTATATGCGTTCTTAAATTTGTTCTTGAACTCTTGGACGTCGTATTATAATTATATTGGATGAGGTATTTTAATCTTTGCTTTAAGATTTATTAAACAAAGATGTAAGATTTATTATTTGATTCCTTAAGGCACGTGAACTTCGACAAATAAGTGAAAAATATTGAAAAACTGAAAAATGTAGTTAAGTTAGTAGCATCGCTACTTTTAGTTAGCTGCTCCCCTTCACTGGCTCGAACAGCAGTTTCATTTTTATCAGTTTCATCAAAGTTTTCTGAACTGATGTTGAAAATATTTATGCTTCTGCTTTCTTTTGTTGAAGTTTAAAGGTCAAATTGTACACGTTAAAACTCGAGATAAAATAGGGAGGAAATGAAATCTAGAGAGTGTGCGCACTGTGCATATTTGAAAGCGCTTTAATATCTTGTTCCTACTGCAATGATGTGGAGTACACAGATGATGTGGAGTACATAATGGAAAAATGTATTAAGGTTGTTTATACTACAAAAGCATGATGAAAGTGGCACAGCCATGGATGAAGGGAAGAAGAGAGAGATGGAAGAGGGAGTGAAAAACATGGGTGATAAATTTGAGATGCTGCAGAGAGCCGGTAAAGTGGACTATACTTTCTGCTCACGTGATAAGAGTGACAAGCGATAGGGCTGGAGATATAGAGAGGCTGAGAAATAAATGGTTGAGTTTTTCTCTATGCAGGAGTGTGTGTGTGTGTGTGTGAGATCATTGCTGATATCAGTGTAGTTTCATTTAAAATGGGATTGAGAGGGAGGGGAAGTGCAGTAATAAAAAAAGTGAACCACATCTGTTTATGAGTGTGCAAACATGGTATGATAAATGGGTCATCAAGTATTTCAGCAGACTGAACTGAGTAGAAGAAATACTGTAGCAGAGCCAAAAAATCGGCTGTAGTTCAGCGACTCTAGTTTTCTAAACACACATCACTGAGGTTTCTAGAGCAGAGCCTCTATAACAATCAATAAAATGCATTTATGTAAATTATGTAGCTGAACGCAGATTATCAGAGCAAAGACTAGCTACAGAGCTAGGATTTAATGAATTTTTTATTTTATTTAACCTCTCTGCTCTGAGCCAACTGATGGCACAGCTCTTTTTTTTTTTTTAAGCCGATGACAATAATAAAATGTTTAAAGACAATTCGACAGAGAAATTTGTGTTTATTCGCCTCGTATCGCATTTAAAACCGATGCATCTCATCTGTTCTGAGTTCGTAGCAATAGTTAAAAGTGGGAACATGACGTGTCACTATGAAATAAAACATAACCACTTCACCTTGTCTAATTGTATAGCCATAAACAAATCATTCATTCTTAAGCATTACAAGGTAACTGTTGTCTTCATTCAGTTGCTTAACCAGATGTTTGTAAACAGTGAATTTTGTATAAGTGGGCTTTCACTTGATTTCCCCTAAAATAATATGTATCATTTGGTCAAGAAATCTTTTGAAGTAATAAATTTATCCAAATAAAATTGAAGGAAAACGACAAAAATGTTCAATCTAATCTTTATCCATTGCATCTATCATTGCAGCTTATCTGTGATAGGAATTTTAACAGACAACAATTTTGATACTTTTCCCTGTATGGTCCTTACGTACTGTAGTTTTTACGTAGCTTTTCAACACTGGGCCAATGCATTTATTCATTTATCTTCATTAAATGCGTTATCCTGGTCATGGTGTTGTGGTTCTGGGGTCAGTGCTGGGAACACTGGGCATGAGGCCAGAATACATCCTGGATGACACACCAGTCCATTGTAGGGCATCATGCACACATATTCATGCACACCTTCACACATAATGCAAATTTAGAGTAGCCAATCCATTTACCAGCATTTTTTGGGGAGGTGGGAGGAAAACCTGGAGGAAACTGGAGCAATAAAGTAAAAGTAATTGTGGTTGTATAGATTATCTCCAAAGTTTTCAGGTGGTCCCCCCACAACTCTGATAACTTTTCCTCTGCAAAATAGTCTGATCCCCTTCATGGATCAAGACCTTGTGGTCCAGGGGTTTGTGTACTTTGGTGAACCTCAGGGTTATGTCACCAGGAGCTTAATGCACCCAGGAGGGTGAACACAGGTACGGAAGTGAGTGATCCTAAAGACCCCAAAGAATAGTACAAAAAACCAAAGTGTATTTTGCCTGGATCAGGATTACCAAGATTAAACCCTGCAGCCAGACATTGTGGTAGTGTCCACAGTCAAGCACCTGATGACCAGACCTTCCAGATAATCTGGCTGGGTAAAGACATTGACAGTCCAGAAGAGCATCAGAGTAGAGCTGCTGGTCATCCAAATCAAGAGGTGCAAGTTACATTGGCTAGGGCAGTATATCAAGAGCAATAAAGTATCTCACTGGACAGAGACCCTGGGAGAAGACCCAGGACCTGTTGAAGAGATTAAATAGCACAGTTGGCTTGGGAACATCTGGGGATCTGCCAAGGAGAAGCTTGAAGGAGAATCTATGGCTGAGGATAGAGAAGTCTGGAATGACCTTCCCAGTCTATTGCCACCGTGACACCAATCTCATCAGGAAAAGCAGGAGGAAAACAAATTAATTTTTAAAAAAAAATAGTTTAGCTAAAGCATTTACAAAGGTATTCTACGTAATATGTTTGTTGATGCCCCATCAACTGCCCTTCTAAGTAAGTTTCAAGTAAACAGGTTCTATGTTCTTTTGAGTGCAGGTGAGTGTGTCAAAGTTCTTGTCTGTAGTGATCATATATACATTACAGATGTGGTGGATATGGGTTAGTGTAGAACATGCTGGAGTATCCTTTTAAACTGTCAACTCACAGAGAATAAGCCGAAATAGAATACAATACAATAGAAGTTAGCAGTGAGTCCTTTTTATAATCCAAGAAGAGAAACAATGTGTAAACATGACTCAGCCATCCATGGCAAACACCTTTTACATTACACCACCAGATCCATGCCTGCTTCATTTTTATCAACACCACAATGCAAATTTAACAGGAAACCAGGTCATCTTTTGTGCTGTCACGGTATGTGCAAGAACAAACATCCATCCATCCATCTTCTGTACCGCTTAATCCTTTTCAGGGTCACGGGGAAACCTGGAGCCTATCCCAGGAAGCA
>JANDJT010000124.1:5724073-5739466 GCA_024331685.1 Stegophilus panzeri
AGGAGAGTCCACCAGCATGGACCTCGAAATTTGAAGGATCTGGAGAGATTCTGTATGGAGGAATGGTCTCAGATCCCAACCTCATCAGGCATTATAGGAGAAGACTCAGAGCTGTTATCTTGGCAAAGGGAGGTAGCACATAATATTGACTAAAAGGGTGCCAATAATTGTTGCACACCTATATTTAACAATGATATTTTTTTGGATAAACCTGTGTTTTGTTTGCAATTATTTGATATCCATGAGAGCAGAGTATTTTTGTGAATTTTATGATCAAAAGTTTAAACAATAAAGACAATAAATTCTTTCACAGCCTTCTTTGCTCATATTTACCAAGGGTGCCAATATTAGTGGAGGGCACTATAGGTCTACATTAACAAAGGATCAATACATGTATGAACAAGTAGAAATGTACACATGTAGACGTATGAGAAGTTTTACAACAATATCGGAGCAAACTTACTCAACAGTCTGGATGAATTTCAGCTTAAAAATACACCTCATTAATCACAAAAAATGAAACAGTTGTAACTAATATTAACATCTGTCTAGGTATCTGCCTATATTACATTTCTTATCACTTAAATGACTTAAGTTTTTATCATGTTATAGGATATTATCACAATATTGTATTGGCCAGCATTTTAACAGTTAAACCTTTCATTTTCAAAAACTTGAATTAGAGAACTACAGCAACAAATTTCTCAAGGTTTCTTAAATTTCTAATTAAACACTTGTCCAATGAGCCAAATCATTGTCTCAGAAGATCCATGCAGTGGCCATTTTGAATCAAAGTAAACAAATTTTTAGCCTTATTTTTTTTATATTTGAAAAATAATATTGTAACAAGTTGATACAAAAGTTTCTCTTTTTTTTCAGTGTGTGAACCTGATCCCAGTATAAATTCAAGGGGAATATTTAATTTAGCTTGACCTCATGCAAATAAATTTGTAAGAAAAGATGAAAAATACAAATTCTAATCATTTCAACTTTACATATCTGATTTGTTTTGAATTTGCAAGTGTGAGGCCATGCTGGACCGAATGCTGCACTGTCACCGGTAACAATATTGTTGAATATCGTGATATAACATATAACTAAGTTTTTGGCACATACCTACATCTGACAAAGACAACGGTTTAAATCTGGCAACGAGTTTATTCAAGCATTCATGTTAGATGCCTGAAAATCTCCACTATGAAAATCTAACTTCTAACTCTATGGAAATCTAGCACACACACACACACACACACACACACACTAGAAATTCTACATTATATTTTGTCTGACCTCTTGTTTCCGCAACTCCCATTGCTCCTGTTATTATTTCTGAATCACTGCTGTCTACTAGCCGGTTCTCTTTTGGAGTGCAGAAAAAGGTCAGGGAGGTTACTTGATAAAACCTGAGTTCTCCTCCAGAAAAAAAACAGGCCATATGTCAAAAAATATCAATGCTCTGAATAAGTAAGGAATACTATGATGAATTTCCCAACTACAGTACTATATGGAGTCCTGTGAGATTAGTAAAATGTTTATTTTACTGTCTCTACCTGATAAAGAACATATAAGTACTTAGTTTCTAAAGAAGACTGAATCAGAAAGACCGGAAATGGTCCCTGTTGGTTCATTACAACACAGCTACTCAATAATAAATGTGGCTATGTTAGCTTCATCTCCAGGGACGTCCGTTTAAAAAAATCTACTTCTCTTAAAACACATCCTTAAGATCAATACGAACCTACCATCCATCACCATTACCAATTACATCTCTCATTCGTAGGTGAGAGTTCAAAAGGTCTGGGTTTACAAATGCCACCTTATAGGAATGGCTGAATCTCCTGCCTTCAGCCGCATGTCAGAGCGAACTATTCAAACAGCCGTCTTCATGCTTCCTCATCATGTTCCTCCAGCTCAGAGCATTCACGCTGAGGCTCTAGAGGGGAACACAGCCAGGGTAGGGCCCTAAATGGAGCTACGCGCCTCTCTCAGGCGCTCTAAAGAGAAAGGACGAGACGTCACAAAAGGTCGTCGTAGTCGAGGAGTTTGGAGTGCTGCCGGCTCTTCCACAGTCGGAACAGACGGAAGTCAAAGTACATCTCGATCATCTCCTTCCCTACAGCAGCAGGAGGAAGAACATTTTCACTTGCTGAGATTCAAGACACGGAAAATATCCGCCACGTGAAATGTTACCTAGCTGGTTTATGGCATTATATTGTAGAGTTTAAATACTTGTTTAAAACACGGCTAATTAGCTACAGCAGTGGGACATCTGATCAAGCTGTGCATGAAGCCATAGGAGACAAATAAAATAGAGACAAAACAAATGAGGAAAAGAAGGAGGGTTAGATGTAGGAAGCGCAGGAGGGAGCTCTCCTGAGTCTAATAAGGAGAACAATTCTGTAGGAGAAGATAATGAGAGTTTAACTGGAATGTAATTAACAACCAATCAATAATCGTGGACAAAAAGATAAGCGTGAGTTCAAGTCAGGGTTGTGCACATATCCATGTATGCTGACCTCCTGCCATGAATGCACGTTTAGGCGTGTGATTCTGTTTGCCTTTCTGCCAATGTGTGATGGAAGAGCATCATTTACTGTCCCACAGCATGACTGAGTAGAGATATTGGAAACATGGTAACCAGGCCACATGACTGAGCACCACATCATGTTTTTTTTTTTTGTTTTGTTTTTTTATGAAACTGTAATTCCAAGCATGTTTATTGTGCGAGTGTGAGTGTACTCACCTTGCGCAGAGAGTTCCAGAGGACTCTTAAACTCCACAACATATGGTCTCATCAGCCTCTTGAGGTTCTGCACAAGCTGAAACAACAACAAAGTGGTTTTTGCTCCAATGTCATGCACAACAAAACAGCAAATCAGCATGCAAATTTAAAGGAACTAAGCTTTTCAACGAGTACATTATGTCTAAATTCCAAACAGCTGATTTTTTTTTCCAGACAGTATTAGATGAAACCTACAGAAGAACGTGATGGTTATCAGAGTTGTTGGGAGCCTGAGGGAAGCGGAGGCGGTATGTGTGTCACGGAGCAGAAGGAGTGAAATTACAAGGAACAGTAGAGTGTTAAGCTGCCGGTTTTAGTGAGGATTATGATTGACCTTTGTTGGAAGGGGCTCTGATATAACATCTGTGAGAACCCATTCTCTCTGGATCATGTTATTTCTCTAAACCCATGTCTCAAATGGAGCACTCATGGTTTAACAGTCTTGCTTTTCATGCGTGGTCTGCAAGGCTGTACGGTTTCCTATTTTGAGGTCCATCTATGTATATAAGGAATCAAACACAGTGGGGAATGCTGTTATTGGAAGGTGGAGTGGTGTGATACCACCCTGAAGTTGATTATTCTCCTTTAACAGTACATCCCAAAGTCACCCTTGTACCACAGTAAGTTTCCAACACTAACCATTTTTCATTTATTAAATAATGTAATCCCTGCTGAAAAAAAAAAATAGAATAGAAACACTCATAGAATTTGTAATAGCTATAATGGGAACTGTATTGGTTTTAATGGAAACTGTAGTGCTCCCAGTGGGTCTCTACTAGTAATATGTTGCTTTCTATTGGTGGCATGTTCAAATTACTGTGATGGTTTCTATTGGGTATTTTTTTTTTTTACAGCAGGGATACTTTTTATCAGTTTATAGTTATATTTAATATTGTGATACATCCATGAAATTAGTTAGTTCCTGTTATCACTAACGTTATACAAATAAGAAACTGTTGATCCTTCACCAACCCGTGTTTTTCTCTCTAATCAAGGTAATAAGACGAATGATGCACATTCAAGATCTTCCTGTTTCGGAAACTTAAAGTTTCAGCTTTACTTCAGACTGTTACAAAGCACTGAAACTGGAGACTCCTTCCAAAAATGCCTCCTCTCAGAAGACTACTACACAATGATTTTTTTTAGCAGTGTATGTTGTTACTATATTAAAATTATCATATTAATACCAACCATACAGCTCAACTAATGTTAGATCCGCTGTTACAGAAAATAATCAACACCTTCTAACCAATCTAAATCAATTCCACAGCACTGTATTAAACAAGCCCTTAATGTACCCTTTAGCAAAATGTGTATGGTGTGGACTCAACAGTAGTTTCTTGTCCAAAAGCCCTGGTGAAAATGTGGATATTTTCATTAATTTAATTGCAGTTTGCAACTTAAGACATGCTGGGAAATCTAATATTAAACTGTACTACTAATTTGCTTTAAATCACTGCTCAGTGCAAAAGTCAGTTCATAAATCCTGACTAATTTTACAGTTCAAAGTAAACAGGACACTTTTAAGAAATGTCTATCAGTGCCATCTATCAATGTGTAAGGAATACTACAAAGAATTTCACTACAGTACCGGATGAATTCCTGTACGTTTATAAAGATGATGTGTCTATTCTGCGCTCTCTTGATGACTTGTAAATAAAGGATAACCTAAATTCATCTACACCCTACATCATTTGATACAGAGTTAGTTAATAGGCTATAAGTATTGTTTAACCCCATGGTCCAACATCCATATTTATTAATGTGCGATTTCTCTTTTGGTGAAGGTTTGGATAAATTGACTCATTCATCCTAAGATGGAAAATGTCACCCATCATAACACAAGCATTCGAGTGAATTATGACACACCGAGGTAATAACAACATCTGTTGTCCCAAATGATCAGTTTTCACACCTGAAGACTCTTGATGTCTTCAGAGTATAGACTGGGAAGAGGATCGTGGGGCTTAGAGTGCCATCTCACGCATACCTTTTCTGGTCTCGAGTCATTTTTCTTTCACTCTGTGAATTCTGTCTCTACCATTCTGTCTATTTTTCTCTTGCACATCAATCACTTGAGCCACAGCCAGGCTAATCAATCACCCTGTATAAGGGCAGATGAGTTGAAATCGATCATACCAAAGGAACAACACCAAAGGACATCGCCAAATGGTTGACCAAGGTCTGAATGCAGACCCAGCAATGTATTTTAGTGGACCAACTCAATAGTTGAAAAAATACTGTAGCAGGGTCAAAAGTGCTGTATATCGTTCACTATAGCTCACTGAGTCTAATATGAAACAGTAGCAGATCCTCTGTTGCATTTAAGTAAATTATTTAGCTGAGCAGGCTTTTCATTTTATTTACCCTCTCGTATGATTAGCAAACTGACAACATGACTTGTGTAAAAAAAAACTGATGAGGAAAATAAGATGGGACAGAGAAGTATGCATTTAATCTCCCTGCATTAAATAATAGATGTATCTTGTCTGTTCACGGCACTAGACAAAAGCTGTAAAGTGAAGCCACTCTAAAAAAAACTAAATAAATCCACTTCGAACAGTCTTATTTTTAGCTATAAATAAAAAAAATGTAATGATTAAAGATTAAAAGATAAAGCAATTGTTGTTACTATTCAGTAATGTTAGTCACTTATCCAGATCTTTTTACCCAGACCTTGTATCTGGTTCTTGGCCTATCTTCATAACCTATCTTCATAATCAAGCTGATCTAGACAAAACATAGCAATAACTACAAAAGTACCAATAACAACCAGAGTAATAGCCTAAACAATAACAATGATCCCAGACACAACAAAAAAAAGAAATATTGCCACAACAGCACCCAGAATTATACAAACTCAGAGCTCAGGCTGTCACTTCGATCAATGTACTCAGTAAAGAAATCATTCTAGAAAGAAATATAATATACCTTTCTCCTAAAACCTTATTAAAGTCATCCTATAATAATAATAATAATAATAATAATAATAAAAAATTATTCACAAGACAACTGCATCCACGCTTTTAGCTTGGCCTTGAATAAATGCCCTGAGACTGCATTCTAAGAATACATTACTCTTATGTGAGACAAGCATCTACCGTTCTCTAGAGAACACAAAGTTGCGTCAAGCAAGCGTGTGGCATGGCGCAATGAAGTGCTGCAGACATGTAGATGAAGCAGGGCATGTATTTATAGAAAGATGACTAAAGTTTCCAGCTGCCCCCCTCCACTGCTGAAGAGCTGCGGTAGTCCAGGTGGGAGCGTTGGGGCAGAAAATCTCTATAAGTAGCAAAAAAAAGAGAAAAAAACAAGAAATGGCCATGTTTCTTTCCCCATGTAGAGATTTCAGGAGGAATATAAGTGCAGAGGTACATATGATTTTAAAAAGTGTGTGTACCACGTGAGTACAGAGCTACAGTAAAACACTCTAGTCTGATGTTCGATAATATCCATCATCTGGAGAAAACACAGCTTAGTGACAGAGGTATCAATGAACTAACTAAGATGGGATAAGCTCCCATATTTCAGATATTTCAACTCAATATAAGGTTTCAATTTTGGCATCCATATCAGATAATTTTCTGTTAGTAAATATCTTAAGACTGATTATTTCAGACTTTTGTGGAACAAAGTGCAACAGCTCCACCAATCCATCCATCTATCCATCCATTTTGTGTACCGCTTATCCTACACAGGGTCGTGGGAAGCCTGGAGCCTATCCCAGGGGACACCCTGGATGGGGTGCCAACTCATCGCAGGACACAATCATGCACACACACTCATTCACACACTATGGACAATTTAGAGAGGCCAATCTCTAAATGCCTGTATTTGCCCTAGGGGAGGAAACCGGAGTACCCAGAGGAAACCCCAAAGTACGGGGAAGACGTGCAAACTCTGCACGCACAGGACGGTGGCGGGAATCAACCCCCCAACCCTGGAGGTGTGATGTAAATGTACTAACAACTAAGCCACCCTGCCCCAACACCCCCTACATAGCTCCACCACTGGTTTTAAGTAAAACACACAGAATGCTATGAAGAAGTGAATCTAGGGCTGATTTCTTTCTAGCCCAGACTGTCATCAGTGACAGTCATATCAGGTGGTTACCTAACATATCCGTAACACATCATCATCCTATGAAGGGGAAACTAAAATTAGATAGACTAAACACACGTTGTCCAATCAAAGTACAAATCACACACAATGACATATGAGAGAACTATAAGTTTAGTGTTATCAACATGTTTGATATTCAGAGGAAACACTGCATGAACCCAGTTGAGCATTGCTCATAAAAATAATTGATATAATGGATTGCTCAAACATAATCGTTTCATTGGTTATTGCAAATTTGGTTGGTCCTTGGACAATGTTTGTACTGTTTTCTCCCAATTGCTGTTTTCATGATCAGAAAAAGTACATGAAGTGCTGCAACAGGGACTGGGAAATCTGCCAGCCCAAAATGGTGCATAAGTTATTGCTTTCAAAAACTTAGGCTTAAGGCTTAATGTCCTGTCCCATTTCTTACAACCTGATTTTGTTACCCCACTTTAATATAAATAGACTATTTATACCCAACAACTCACTAAATACAACAGATTACAATATAATACAGAACAATAGAAATGTTGAACAAAATGAAGTAAATATCCACTTTGTCAAGCTTATAGCCATAGCAAAGACAGTGTATTAGCCATTGTAAATACCCACATTAAGGAATTAACAAGTGCACGTTGTGTACAAAGTGCTGTACATTCTTTGTAGGAGCTGATTTGAGTCTCTAATCCTTTAGACAATTATAGAGCTTTTATTATTTGCCAAGTTACCATCTGTGAGGATAAAGAATATGTTAACGGCACAATCTTTTTGCCTAAGGTAACCTGTAAGTGTAAAATACATAAACAAATCAAAAACACAACAGCAAATTCAGAAACATAGACAGCTATGCTGCTATACCGAAGGTGGAGGAGGCACTTGAGAGCTACTTCTCTCCATCGATGGCAGCAAAATCAGGGGGGCCGGCTTTGCCATCCAGGCCGTGTAAGACCACCTCAGCGTTGGTTGGCGAAACCTATGCGGCAGCGGGTCTTGCTTGTGGGTCTCGGCATACAATAGCAGTGTTGCAGGCCCACTAGGCAGACCTGCTGAATTGTGAGGGAGGCACAGAAGGCAAGTGTGGCAGCCTTCAGAAATCCAGGGGGACTGGGCGACCACAGTCACAGCCTGCTAGTAGGCCTGATTGAAAAATGATAATCAGTGCTGAAAAGGCCGCAGAGGGAGGTATCAGAGGACGAGAGGTTGTTAGGGCAGTTAGCCACCAGTATTACTGTAGGGCTCCCCTAGTCAATGTCGTCCCAAGTTTTCAGTTTTCTCTGGTCAGGGAGCCCATACAAAAGGGTTCTGTCGTGGTTCGCCCTTATTCCTCCCGCACCAAAGAAAAAAAAAAGGTCAGGGCTGGAAGCCATGGTACACACGTGGCCGAAGTCAAGTCTGTACGCCTTTCCCCTAATCGCTCTGCTCCCACAGGCTCTAGCGAGAGTTCCCCAAGATCATGCTATGTCTGCATCTAGTAGCACCAGATTATCCAGCTCGAATTTGGTTCTCTGAGATAATATCTCTGCTGGACGGCACACCCTGGGAGATTCCTGTTCGCAGGGATCTATTGTCTCAAGCCAAAGGGTTGATTTATCTCCCTCGGCCGGGACTACGGAAACTGTGGGTCTGGCCCCTGAGGGGCACCAGCTCGTAGATTCTGGTCCCTCAACCGAGGTCGTAGAGACTATGTTAAATGCTAGGAACGTCGATGAGACCCAGTAAACTGCGCAATGGCTACAGTCCTGGAGTTCTTACAGGAACGTTTCTCGGCAAAGTTGTCTCCTTCGACAATTAGGGTCTACATGGCCGCCATTTTGGCCAGTCACACCCCTATTGATGGAACCTCTGTGACAGGTCATACCCCCAGTATGACGGAGTGGATATACTTGTTCCCACAACGTGAAGCTCACACAACGTTGAGTTCCCTTTGAAAGGGAACGTCTGGGTAATGCATGTAACCATGTTCCCTGAGAAGGGAACGAGTCATTGTATAGCTTTGTCATACTGTGCTATGCCTGTAAATTGCCTCTGCGCTTCAGGCAACGAGAAGCTGTTGACGTGGTTTACAGGCGTCGTTTTATAGTCACATGACGTGCGTTATTCCATGTCACCTGACCATGGCAGGCCTATAACTTGGCATGACTTCTGATACCAGTCACGTGTGAAGGCGCTTCCAACAGCGTGAAGCTCACGCAACGTCTCATTCCCTTCTCAGGGAACAGGGTTACATGCATAACCCAGACATTTTATTTATTGCTGTTGTGTTTTCCTTATTGCTTTTGTGTTTTTTGATTTGTTAATGTGTCATATCTTTATGTTTGCGTTGTGATAATGCTAAAACCTTAATAGCTACCTAATAAACTAGCAGCTCAACCTGAAGCTTTGGTAATCAGACGCAACTGTGCATCAGTGTATGCTGGTGTGTGTTTGTGTGCATCCTTGTGGGGAAAGTAATATAAAAAACAGTCAGACAGAGATACACTTATAGAGCAAGAACATGAAGTGCAGAGGTGGGCAGGTCAGGGTTGACAGAGTGACTCTATCAATCACAGTGTGTCAGTGTCTTACACACATCTTTCACACACCTCCACCTCTCACTCACTACAGCTTATATAACAGTCCCAGTATACACGTGTGATTTGTGCCTATAGACTTCATGCACACTTAAGTGCAGTATAAACTGACGAGTGCAACTCATTTCAAGATGAATAATAGATGCTGTACCTTCTCTCCATTAGCATTGCCCAACACATAACAGCCCATAATATGAATGAGATTGGGCTCAGGATTCAGCAAACTCATAAGCCGAGCCAGTTTCTTCCAGAACCTGCACACACAGAGATAAATCCAGAATTAGGCAACATGATTTAAAAGCCTGAAAGATTATCTTACAATAGGTGTAATATCGGACTGCAGTTGGTCTTATTAATCCATGCATTGTATCTTATTATTTTATAAGTAAGGAATAAAACAGGATGGGACATGTTCTTATAGGACAAAAATCAGACGGGGCAGTGTGATGCGGCCCAGCATGACACCGCTGAAATGTTTTATTCCTCTTATACCAGAGCAATTTGTCAGTGATTACAATTTTTTAGTTGATAAATGACACATAGCATTGTTTTATCCATTTACAATATAGTTATGTTTGATGTTTATGGTTTGGAATGTGTGCAAAACAAATTTATGCTGCAATCCATTGTACTCAGACTTTGGAAAAAGTGGCAAAGTGCAATGGAATGGTCATGCAACTAGGAATTCCCAGTCAGGAACTCAGGCAACATCCACCTTGCCCAAGTTCTCTGACATAAACACGTCACAACAATACATCGGCGCACAGCTAACACTAAACATAGTTCCCTTCGCATTATTTTATACTTGATACAACTTGATTTTACTTGGTATGTAGCGTTTATGTTGTTGTTTTAATAGCTTTGTAAGTTTAGATTTGTAACTTCATTCTGTTGATTTCAACCAAATTTTACTAACACAATAACTAAATCCATCCATTTTCCTACACATCGCTTGTCCTACACAGGGTCATGGGGGAGCCTCAGGGTACAGGATGGGGGACACCCTAGAGAGGGTACCAACCCATCTCAGGGCACAATCACACACTAAAGCCAATCAGCCAATCAGCCTACAATGCATGTCTTTGGACTGGAGGAGACCAGAGTATCAGGAGAAATCCCAATGAATTCACCGTATTCAATTGTGATACACTGTAAGCTATACTAACATTTTTTTTTTTAGTTCTTTTAGTGCATTTGCATCACGTCTTAATTATGTAATTATGAGATGACAGCTCTTCTACTCAGCACTGTTCATTTCCTTATATTTAGAAAAAAAAAATATTCAGAAAATTTCCATGGACATAATAAGAGTTCAGTCCTGTTCAGTACTTTAACTGCGGAAGCCGCTGACATTTTTGCGTTGGAGTTTGTCTGTTACACTGTCATAGTCCGAGCATTTAGAAAATTCACAGCTCCTACATGGTAATTAATTTTAAGGTTGATATGATGTGATGTCTGTCTGTCTGTCTGTCTGTCTGTCTGTCTGTCTGTCTGTTGGTCAGTGGGACTCACTGAATCATGTCTTCCTCCTTCTCCACTTTAGCAAATGTGGCCACTTTGTTCTTCAGGAGATACAGGTGCCCAGGTCCTCCCTAACAATGTATAGAGCAGTGTTGTAGTTAGGCGCAATATACATATACACACACACACTTAATCATTAATTTATAACATGCACACAAGCACTCACACACACACACACACACACACACACACACAACTACACAGACTTCTCACCTGACAGAAGATAAGCATGTTCCAGATTTTGCAGCCTTTTCTGTAGGCGGTGAGTTTCTTTTCAATCTCCTCTGGGTGTACAAGAAGTGAGATGAGGACAGAGAAAAACAGAAACAGAGAGGCAATGCAACACAGAAAATATAGCAAAGACAAAGAGAAAAAGAGGGAATAAGAGAAACATATAGAATCATTTAGTCGACAAGAGGTAATAATCAGCGCCCATAGTAGATAAGATAGCTGATAAATGGGTCACAATTATTAACACTCACCCAGTATATCATCAAAAGTCGCATGCTCGTGGTCCTACACGAACAAACACAAGAGCATTTCAGACAAGAACATTACCACTTAAATCCTGAAGCCTAATTATGTGCAATTTATTCAAAAAGACAGAATAATCCTCTTCTCAGTAGTTATAGCAGCCTTGCAAACATATCATTTACATTACTAAAAAGCAAAAGCACCCTAAAAGCATGGACAAGCATCAGACCACCACGGTATTAGCATTACCAAGCATCATTCATAACCAGCCAGACAAAAGGCGCTTTGATCTGTATGAATAATGTAGTGAAAGACTCACGTAGAGGATGGGGATGATGGACGGGTCGTTCCTGCGTATGATGTTGGGCACATACTCCGCCTTGGGGACCTTGGATGAAATCAGCTACAAAAAAAAAAAAAAAACACACACAAACAAAACAAAACATGACAGCGAATACAAGATCAATCAGTGGAATTGGCTGTAGGCAATCATGCTAAAGGTGCTTGTGTTGAAAGGAAAATGGCCAACCAAGTAAGGCATCTACAAAATGGCCAAGCAAGTAAGGCATTCTAAATCTAGCATTTAGAAGATATATGTATTCACATTTTACAGTCTCTCTCTTCCACCAATACAGATCAGCAATTCTGATGACATCATTCTGCACTTTAGCTTCTCATCAGATTTTCTGTCCAATCAAATGCTCTCTAGAATCTGAAGTGTCCCACTCCTGACATTATAAAAATCCATGACACTAACTGGCAAGTGCGGCTTAGCCAGAGATGTGAGGTAAGCTAAACGCTATTGGCTATTTAAAAAGAGCAAGGAGCCACTCGATATGTCCCGCCCACATCGAGTAACACTGTGCGTTTAAAGGCACTTCACGGGGACTTTAAAAGAGAACGCTTTCCTGAAACACATTAGAAATTGAAATATGTCTGATATGTTTAGTGAGTCTCATGCTTATGTGCTGGTTGGTGCTGTATTTTTATTATTCCTGTCAGAAGTTAGAGGTTGTCTGCCACACTGACATCACAGGGGAAGAGTAGCGCAGTTATTAATTTCCACTATCTCAAACAGAAGGGATAGCAGCCAGGATATCCTGAGCAAGTCCTAAAGACATTGGCTGATTCCATCTGTACTGCAATTCAGACTAGTAAACATCAGCAGCCTGCACAAAAAAAAGCCATAGCCTTCGTAGGGGAGGTGCCAAAACCCCAAACAAAGCACAAGAGTGGGGTTACAGGCTACCGCCCGGGACTAGTACCTTCAGGTCAACCTAGGGAGACAGCTCAGATTCGTCGGAATCCATCACGATCAACAGCCGACCAGATATGGTTTTAATTTCGGAATCAACCATGCAAGTGGTACTATTGGAACTCTGTTCCCTGGGAAGACAGGTTAGAGGAAGCAATTGACCGGAAAAGAGCAAAATATCAGATCAGATCTTGTATCAGAATGCCGGAGACTGCGGAAACTCCTTGGAGTAAGAGGGGTGCAGAGCACAAAAGCCACGAAAAACATCCTGGAGGCCACTGAAAAAGATTTAAAGGCCTCTTGGTGGCTGTGGATCCAGAGAGGGGACCCGTGGTGTAGTGCGCTACTTGGACACAAGCCGCTGGGTCACGCAGGAGAGGGTGTCTGATGAGCAAAGCCCTGAAACACCCTGTAGCCCTGGGTTCATCACTGAAGATGTGTCCAAGTTGCACCACAAGGTGTATTACAGAATGATTTAAGTGTCTATTGAATTAAACCGCTGGCCCATCAGTCTATGTTTAAAGGCGTTTAAAAGCCATTCATTTTACCTTCTAGACACCAGTACAGAGAATTTAAACACAGGTTGAGTCAAGCTGAACTATACTTGTGGCTCAACTGGCTGAAGTACAGTATGACTCCAATTTGTGCACGTAGACCGACTTAGGTTGAGGAAGTTAGATGTCTCTAAATTATGTGAGTGAGTGTGAATGAGTGCGATTTTACAATGTGCTCACAATGATTTTGGGAGGAATGAAGTCGTCGCCTTCACAGGCCAGCCGCTCCAGCTCTTTCTCCTCCTCCCAATCCACATCATCATACTCTCCCTCATCCAGAGTGCCTGAGGATGTCTGCAGATCTCCACCTGAGACAGAGGACCAGAGAATGCGAGACACAGAGACACAGAGAGACACAGATAGAGACAGATAGAGTGGAAATAAAGAAAAGAAAACTGTAGTCTGTGATTTTCTGCTGATTAAAGTAGCAGTTTGCAATTTCTGGAGCCTTCTGCTGCCTGTGAAGATAACAACAATTACGACAAAAACAATGATAAGACAACTCACTCCGTTGCTCTGTTAAAACTATGCATGCTACATATGTGGGGTAGAAGCTCATTTCCAGCCCAGAAAACTGGAATTTGTACAGGATTGTAAATTAAACCCCAAAATGAAGAAACTAGCCAAATTTATTGCAAGGCAAGATTATGTTTTATAAAATATCATATTACATACTTATTATATGTATAAATCAAAACTTTTAAACATTACAAATTGCACCTTTAAGCAAAAATGAAAATTATGGAAAATTCAGGAAGACAAACACCAGACTGATCACTCGTGTCCTATATAATATAGAACACACAGACAGATGGAGTATGTAGATGACATATGAAATTACATGCACATAAACTCTCTCTCTCTCTTGCACACACACACACACATAGAAGTGGTAAAAGAGACAGGAGCTATCATAGCGAGGTGACACACACACACACACACGGCCTGCTACAGGAGTGCATGAAAACAGAAAGTGTTTGTGTACACACGCTCCTGCACATTTTAAATTTTTTATTGCTGGTGTGTGTGTGTAGGTGAGTGTGTGCACACTCACTGTCTCTGGAGTCATGGAGCGAGTCTGGCTTGATGGGTGTAGGGTCACTCCAGGAGCGGCTGAAGCTCTTCGCTTTGCGATCGGCGAATGCTAATAATGGAGCGGAGGAGGAGAGCATCACACACACTGCCACTCACAGCACTCACACACACACACAACCATACACACATCACACTCATCTGGCAGTATCCCGCTGTTGTTGGTACAACTGCGAGAGTGATGCGCCCTGAGAGGACTTCCTATCAAGCTGTCAAGCTTTTCAGATGACTGCTTGGAATTTACATCCAAACACTTAGGAACTGTTAAACAACAAAAAGCTCTATTTTCGTGCAGGTGCAAGTGTGGCTTAGTGAAATACCAACAGAGTTTTTACCCTCTGTCAGGGTAGTAATATTTCCAAACCCAAACTGGTGCAAGGAGTTTGGTAAAAAAAAAAAAAAAAAACTAACGTGAAACGCAAACGCAAAGTGAAACAGTATTTTTTTTTTTTTTTTTTAGACTTTTTATTTTAACACGGTCATCAATCCTAAAGAATTTCCCATGCCAGAAAACATCAAGCTATAGCTTTACTTCTCACTGAAACTGAAGACTCCTTCCAAAAATGCTGAATAAACATCTCCTCACAGAAAACTTCACCATATCCACGATTACGCAAATGGTTCAATCTGTTTATGTGGAATTATAGAACGGTTACTATAACAACAAGAACGTTAAAATGTTATAAACATTAACATTAATATAAACCCGTGATTTGAATTCTGAAATCTGAGCGATCCGATTGGAGAATTTGACCGAGCCTGTTCTGCACACAAGATGCCCGGTAAGTTATATCAGCCAGAAAATTCATAATTATTCAAATACGACCTGGAAGCTGAAATGAGAGGAGATGATGAGACTGGATATCTCAGCACACCTAAACACACCTTTTTACAATGATGCTGCTCTTTACCGCCGAATTACCACATTTGTAAATGGCACAATTTGTAAAAATACAAATAATCTATCTGCCATACCCATATACACTTGCACCTTATTCTTTGTCTGCGTTATGATTCTGAAAAATAGGGCCGTCAGTCTGG
>JANDJT010000124.1:5742750-5757750 GCA_024331685.1 Stegophilus panzeri
CCATGCAAGGCGCTAACTTGCCATCGGGAGCAACTTGGGGTTCAGTGTCTTGCCCAAGGACACTTCGGCATGTGGAGGAACATATTAGTGGATTAGTGGACAACCCGCTCTACCACCTGAGCCACAGCCGCCCCATATGATAGATATGATAGCATCAATATGAGATTAATTTAAACTACAGCTGTAACTACTATCAGGCCTGCTGTTAAAGGAAATTAATGAACACCTAACCGATCAGATCTGAGAATTCAGCTTTCTTATTATTTTCTGATTATGAAAAAAACAAATGTACGATTATGAACATTATTTCTAGACGTTTCCAAACTTCAGCCATAACATTAAAACCACTGACAGGAGGCGTGAATAACATTGATTATCTCGATACAATGGCACCTGACAAGGGGTGGGATATATTAGGCAGCACGTGAACAGTCCATTCTCAAAGATGATGTGTTGGAAACCTACACAATATTAGGCAGGTGGTTTTAAGGTTATGGCTGATCTGTGTATGACGTAAGCACAATTCTCTGCCAGGAGCAGAAAATAATACTGCTATGCTGCTTGGCTAAAATGAAATAGTAATCACTACACTGCAGTGCTGCACAGCAGCCGAGCTCATTACTTCTTCCAGTGTGAACACTCTTAACGAGAGTGATGTTGACATCCTCATGTCCTCATGCATTTCCAGTCAGTGCTAGTGGATAGATACGCAGGACCAGGTTCCAATAACGCAGAACTGCTCTTCCATGAGTCTGCTGGTGTCATTAATTCCTTCTTTCTACACCACTGTTAGAAAGCATGAGAGGTGATGAGAAGCGCCGATCTTTAACACATTTCAAAAATAGAAAGTTCCTCAAGAAAGGTAGGTATTTTAAGAAAGAGTTTTTAATTATATGCCCTAATGATCGTGTCTGCGACTGTGACACAGAGTGTGAGTGTTTAAAATAGAGAGATGACTCAGTCTCTCGATGTGAGTGTGTCTGACGTGTTAATTGTTTGCCACCGTGTAGTCTTGAAATAAAGACAGCTTTACTTACACACACATTCAGATGATGTGTATTTCAGTTTGTATGGTTCTGTGTGTGTGTGTGTGTGTGTGTGTGTGTCTGTGTGCATGTTAAAATGATGTATTACTACCTGATCATTCTGATAGAAATGTTCTCCCGATATTGGCAGCAGGCTACAGCAGGGATGGATCGTTTTAAATGAGCTCGCTGTCTTTCAAAGAGAAAATACATGAAAACAAAGCTGAAATTTTAGCATCCATGTTGTCATACGTGTTGGGAACAGTGGAGCACAGCAGCACCACCAACAGTTGTAAGTAAAAGTACATGGAATAATATGAAGAAGAAGCTAGGGCTGATTTCTTCCTAACCCAGACTGTCATTACACTCCCTAGATTTGATCCTTTTTTTTCCCTCTAAAATATACTTGGAAGAGAAACTAAAAGTAGATCAACTAAGCACATATTGCTCAAAAGAAACTAAAATGTCAGTTAAAATACAAAGGTAGCATAAATAAATAATAAATAAATAAATAAATCCCAGATATGAATAAGATTCATATCAAAATTAGAGTTTTTTTTTTTAAATATTTAATCTTACACTGTTAAGTACATTTACATAGATATGTCTATGCATATTTTAAGTGTATTCTGTCACGTTTATATTTGCATTTTTTTTCCAATAAGATGACTTCGACAAACAGAGATTACCTGAGCAGCTCAGGTGCAAAAACAGGCGGACTCTCTTGAGATTTTGATGTGAACTGCAAAGACCACAGAGACACACCACAGCAATTTACCACCCTCTGGCAGGCATTTCAACAAAATAACACCTTTAACTATTCTGGACAGTCAAAGTTGTTGAGCTCTGAAAAGCGTCAGCACTCTCTCCCGGCCTTTAGACACACTGTTAGCGCTCTGCCACTTCACTATGTTTGACACATCTGCAGCACAATCAAAAAGAAAACACGTGTGACACGTCCAAGTACTGCAGGCAAGAATTTCAAAACACTTCTCTGTACCAAACTGTGACAATGACCAAGCCAAGACCAAGCGCTGTATAAACACTTTTAACTGTATAAACGATGCTAGCGCCAGCACAGCAATACAAAAAGAGTACAAAAGGAAATAAACTATAGACAAAAAAAAATGGACTGAACTATTAATGTTAAAGACAAGCTTGTAATTGTCTTATCTATTGGCAGATGTTTATTTAGGACAAAATTTTAAGCTTTAAATTCTTAATCTTGTAGCCAATGGCAGCTCATCCAAAGAGGCAGATTGGGAAGAACCCCACTATATACATCAGCCGTTCTACAAATGTTCATCTTCATCAAATCCTCGTTCACAACTCCCAATATTTTACATGGCATTGAAATAGCAATAACCTCTTTTGAGAAACCAGTGATTTAGAAAAATGTCACTATTTAACAGATATAAGCTGATGATCTATTGATTTGCTCAACTTTCTAGATGTGCAATCATGAGGCAGCGTGCTCAGGACCCTATTTAGCGCCATAGAGTTATTATTACACCTAGTGGTCAAAAATGGGACTGTAACAACCACTAATAGAGGCCCACTGGGGCAAGAGATCCTCACTGCAGCCTGATGACGTATTGGATTAAATCCACAATGTACCGGATGTTGTAACACGCATGCGCCGTAGTAGGGTTCGATAGCATCATGAATGTTTAATCACGCTTGCACAAATGTATTTCAACAGGATAGTGGCAGAAAAATTATGAATCGATCTGATGTTCAGCAGAAACAGTATGTCTGTAAGTAATTCATCATGGATAGGGTTCAGGGTTAGGGTTAGAACATTCAGTACATGCGTGTTACAACATCCAGTACGTAGAGGATCTAATTCAATACATCATCACGCTACAGACTCCAGTGAAGACATTCTCCACTGGGGCATGAATCACACTGCCCCATGCTCACTCTCTATGAACACTTTAAGGAACGTTTTTAATAGTCCAACGTCAACTGGGCTCGACCAAAAACAATAATCCTTTAGTAGACCAATAGCATATCAACAACTCCAGAAAAACATACCGTATATATAGATTTAATTGAGATACTGTATATCATGAATAGGAAACATCATGAAAAACGTAGAAGTTGGAATTACCCACAATGCTTTGAAAACTAGTTATTTTGAAAAGAACCATGATTACAGTGTATTAGTGTATTAGTGATTAGTGTGCAAACAAAGAATTATCATCATTAGTGCATTTTGACAGAAGATTATGGCCATAGGTTTATAGACACTAGCACCTTCTTGAAAAACTTCAATTCAATTATGGCTCACAAGCCAATTTTAATGCATGACACGGAGTCTAAATTCATTCTGTGGGCTGCATTAGAGCCTTTATCGGGCCAGTGTCAGAACATGGGCTGTTTCTTTAGCACCCCTGAGCTATTCCTCTGTACAGAGCCACTGGATTATCTGTACTGTATAATGTGTAGCCGTACGCCTGGTATTTTGACTATGAATCTGTATGAATGGGATATGCCTATAAATGGACAACCTTTGATGCTTATCCTCTGATGTTGTCCTGTAGAAATCACTTGTGGAATAGTGAGCTACATTAATTAAAGGAGTCCTTGAGCTGTGTCTTGCTGACAGCTACTTATTGATCTGCTCATTTTCTTTCACTTTTTCACGTTTTCTGAGTGGCTGTGTGCTGACTGCCGATTGTAAAGGTTGCAACCTGGTTATTAACTGTAGCATGCATTGTGTTTGTGTGTAGATTACGTGCATCTGAATATCTTTTTGCATAATCCCAGCTAACAGAGGATGTTATGAGAACGTTCAATAGAATACATGATAGGTTCTCCAAAGGTTACGCTGTACAGCAGCTCTGTAAATAGTGTCAGTTCTAAGGTGTTATATTAATACACTAGTTCATTATAAAGACATTATCATTTTTATAATAACAACTTACCAGTCCGTACAGGATTTCGCATAGTCTTTTGGGATTGTTGCGGCCAAAAATGCTTGATTTTGCTGCGGCTTTTTTCAAAATTTGAGATGCAACTTTGCTGAATTTGTTCTTGTGGTTTTTTGCTGAAAACTACTCGAATTGCACAAAATTGTTTTGCACGGTCTTTCGCAGTGATGTTTGTTGGTAAATGGGACCTTTTAGCTTTATGTTTAACGCACGTGAATCGACAACGGCTTTGTTGTGATCCAAATCTGCGGAAAATCGTGAAAAATCGCAAGCTCCTCCAAATATTGCTGAGTTTGCTTGATTTTGTGTTTATTTCTGCGATCTGCGATGGTAATTTTCTACTAAAATCCTAGAGTTACACAGAGACTTGTAGGGAGGACCATAAATAAAAACAGATTAAAACACCATGTGTAGTTCATATAGTGACATTTTGTTCAATGGCATTTATGGAAGGAGTCTCCAGTGTCAGCACTTTGTAACAGTTGGTGGAGGTTTTCCACCATGAGAACGTCTTTTAACTTGCTTTGCTGATGTTCCACATCATTAAACATAAACGGATAAAAATGTGTCGTTTAGTGTCATTCTTGAATATTTTTCAAATGTAATAGTTTTAAACTTGTGGTATAAAGAGGAATAAAACATTTCGGGACAATAATAATAAAGTGGAATAACTCCACTTCATGTGAGGATGCATCACACCATCCCTTTGTTCATTATTTTCTTATAACAGCACATACAGGCGTGTTTTTTTGTTTTTTTTTTCTTCTTCTTACATGCTGTAATAACAAATTTCCTTCACGGTGATATTCAAACATTGCACAATCCTATTTAAACAAAAATGTTTTGCACCTAACTATGCTGCAGCAATACTGATTAAATTGATTTATCGTCAATAAATGTAAAAATAAATAAATAAATAAAAATACACAGAAAATACAGAAAACTTGGCAGATTGAATGTTCTTAAGCCAAAACATTCCTACAACTAGAATGTTCTGAAAATGTTCTGCTTGCCTAAAACTGTCAGCTAAAATACGGAGTATTGTGTATTATGAAGGCCATGTATACATTATGTGTCAATATGCACCAGTAACTGAATGGACATTTTTGTGTCTGGAATGTGTATGAAGCACTGCAAACTACACATAAGCCAGTATTATTACTCAGATTGAAGTAGGTCTGAATCCACTGCAATCCCAGAAAGCCTTGAGTACCATCAAGTTCACAAAAATAAAACATTGCATGTACAATGTAATCACTACAATAAAGAACACAGCCACTTAAAGGCACATTTTAACCAGTCACAGCACACACACATATACACACACACACACACACACACACTGCAAGCTAAGGATAACAACAAACAGCAGTTCAGTGACCATTAAAAAAAAAACAGGTCTTGTTTCTCCAAAGAACACAATCATTCCCTCATTCCTATCAGTGACTCAGTAAATTACACATCTCTTATCGATCAGCACATTGCCTGCTTGTATAAATTTGACTGTCACACATTAACAAACCTCTTTTTTTTCACTTCTACCTTGTGGGAAGAAACACTTTGTGGAAGTGGGGTGGCAGTAATTGAGCGAATTCATGTACAATCACAGAGCTCGACTTATCAGGCATCATGGCACAAAAGTTCTGATTAAGAGAAATCAACAGAGGTTGCCAAAAAATATACTCCTCTTTTTATGTATTGTTAAGAGCTGTTTTTATTCAATTATTGTTTAAAGAAAAATACAGCATGGTCCACTGATGGAACAAAAACTGGAGTTCCTCCAGAGAGACAAAAGGTTAGATGTTGACTTCTGTAACAAGCAAGGTGCAAGACCCATTAACCCACCCAAGAATCCTTTTCTATAATGTTATGATCACATTTTTACCAAATTATAACAAATTATTAGAACAAATTACCCATTTTTACCCTGCTACATTTAATTATTTTCTTTTTTCTTAACAAGAACACAGTAAATGTGTGAGCTGTGTGATAAATATAATGAGCTAAATATTCCTGATTTTGTGTTACCTAAATGTGTCTTTAACAAATACCAGACCTGTATTGGTTAAAGTCTATGTTTTGGTGCATGAGCAACGATGGCGGTGGGTATTTTTTGTTGATTTTTCCCCCTCCAATTTCTAGTATTTTAGCATTCGCATTTTTCTCATTAGCCCTAATACTGATTAATAAAACAAAGGCACAATACAGTTCTTTTAAAAACCTCTAACATGAGGTCGATGTTGTGTTGAAAATGTGTTTAGACGACAGAAAAAAAGGTACAAAATCAGCCATACTTTCACCCAAATCCTGATTTCATGAATATACAAATTATATATACCTGCAAGCGCACCATGCATGTCCCGCCCCTTTATTCCTGATGGAACTCGGGCTGAATTTGCATACTGGAACATGATTGGTTCTTAAATTGTATGTCACAGAAACCATTGCCTCTGTTCAATACTAATTTCAATAAGATTTTGAAAAATCTCCCATGTGCTTTATTACAGAATGCAAATAATTTGTGGAGTTTGACCAATCTGTACACTCAAATTACTTCCCACAAAGAGATTTAATAATAAAAACATATAATCTATGGTGGTTTTCACACTGGCCACGTTTGCTGCTGTCTGAAGTGCGATTATTCCCAGATTGTTCCCAGTGTCCACCTGGTCTGGTTTCAGACTCACCTGATTTTATCAAACCCCAGTGCATTTGCGTTCATCTTATCATGGAGAACACAATGCGACTCACCATATTTTTTGTTTTTTTTTAAATTATCTCAGTGATATAATGTGCAGCAGAGTGAACAACACTTACGTCTGCATTCTTGTGAGTTTTGTTTAACTGCTCCTGTATGTTTTTTTCTCCCCATATCTGAATAAGGCACCTCACCTCTTCGGTGTCCCATAACACTTCCCTGCCACTCATGGTATACATGTGTTGTGGAAACTAACGATGTCATCATCGGCTAAAACACAGGCGCCAGGTTACTCTACTTCCTGGATAAGTGCAGACCCGAGTACGAGTTGCGCTCACATTCATGGGAATCGTGCAACAGTTCCAGTGCAACCGAACTCAGATTGCCTCCTACAGGTAGTCTCAGGTTCGGTACCACTTTGCGTTCCCTAATCCGCATGACAGCTTTCAGTGGTGGCTTGGCAGTTAAGGCTCTGGGTTACTGATCGGAAGGTCGGGGGTTCGCACTGCCAAGCTGCCACTGTTGGGCCCTTGAGCAAGTCCCTTAACCCTCTCTGCTCCAGGGGCACTGTATTATGGCTGACCCTGCACTCTGACCCCAGCTTCCTAACATGCTGGGGTATGGGAAGAAAAGAATTTCACTGTACTGTAATGTATACGTGATCAATAAAGTCTCATTATCATTTTTTCATGCAAACTGTGCTCTGTTTCGGACTAAAAGTCCCCAAAGATTAAAGCACAGCCATGCAATTAATACCAGTGAGCACTGAAAAACAACAGTGGACCCCGGGGTGGCATGCTGGGGCCAATCGTTCTGTTAGATGGGGAAGTTACATAACACCCTTTTGTTCTCGATATTTCGAATAACATTAAATCCATCCATCCATTTTCTACCGCTTTTTCCTCTGTTTCCATCCATTTCCATGGAGAACCTGGAGCCTATCCCAGGGAGCATCGCGGCACAAGGCGGGGTACACCCTGGACAGGGTGCCAGTCCATCGCAGGGCAATCACATACACACTCACACACCCATTCATACACTACAGACACTTTAGACACGGCAATCAGCCTACCCTGCATGTCTTTGTAGACAGAGTACCCGGAGGAAACCCTGCAGCACGGGGAGAACATGCAAACTCCGCACACACAGGGCCCCGGCAGGACTTGAACCCCAGACCCTGGAGGTGTGAGGCGAACGTGCTAACCACTAAGCCACCATGCACCTCAAATAATGTTAAATGACGTTAAATGACTGTTAGAATTACACAACTAAAGTGGTGCACTGGGATAGACAGGCTAAAAACATTTTGCTCATCTTTATTGCTTCTTTGCTGCTATTTTGCTGCCTTGGTATTTTTTCTAGCGTCAATCATGCCTTGTTCCACTTCATTGCAACTTGTGAAAAAAAAAATGCCTTCTGACCCAAATGGGAAACTTGGTCCAATGTCTTAACAAGTCTGAGTACAAAATGTGTTGTTGGGGTTTTTTTCCATTGCCACTTTGCCACTGAGCCACTGATGTCTTGAATACAAGCCAAGACTCTCTTTTCAACCTCTCCCTCAAAATACATTAAAAAACTTTTATTTCATTTTCATGAAATCCCTTGTCCTACTACTGCCCTGGTAATGTCTGGCAAATATGTCGCTTTCACAGCTTTTAAATGTCTTGGTGCGCACAGGGAAAAATTAGACACTTCCATTTTTGACACTATTAAAGGTATAACATTTCTGCAGCACACTGACAAAATGTGTGTGTGTGTGTGTGTGTGTGTGTGTGTGTGTGAGTGAAGGAGGTGCACAGCACAGTTAGTGAACAGTACCTCTCCATCAGTGCGGTGGCCTCCTGCTCTCTTTTCCTCCTCTTTCTGTCAGCAAAGCCGCGGAAAGCCCTGCCAGGACCGGTCAAAATGTTAGTGTGTGTGTGTGTGTGTGTGTTTGTGTGGGTGTGTGTGTGTGTGTGTGTGTGTGTACACAGCGGGCAGTGAAGGATTAGTCGAGGGGAAAAACCAAGAGACCACATAGTGTTATAACCACAAGAGGTATCAATCCACACACCCACACACCCACCCACACACTCACACACACCCACGATACCAGGTCAGAAGTATGGGGAACAGCGAATGCCAAAAATAAATAAATAAATTACACATGTTAATATATGTTCCTATATATATATATATATATATATATATATATATATAAAGGCTTCATTTAATAATTTACTTAAACATTTATTTAATGATTTATAGAATATATGTCATCCTTATATAAATCCTTATATAAATTCTTACATAAATAAATAAATCCATAAATAATTGTTTTTATCTAGTTACGTATTTATTGAAGGCTACATCAACGGAACTAATGACAGATTCGTGACAGACACATTTTGGCTCTCTCCGTCCACCATACAGGAGTAGCAGAACTCGGACAAACACACCGACAGGGAGGTGCAGTTGGTTTTGGACTACTAGCCTCATCTTATGTGAGTGCAAGGGTACACACACACACACACACACACACACACACACACACACACACACACACACACACACACTGAATCATTGTCTTTGACAGGATGACAGCCCTTATCACTGACAGTCCATGGCAAAATCAAATTTGTGCCCTCAAGTCATGAACTTAATGACAGCCTATGCTGCATGTCCATGAGTGAGAGAGACAGACAGAGTTAAGTACAGAGTTCTGCTGCCTGGATGCGATAAATGTAAATATAAGGGTTACTGAACACAACTCAGATCACCTTCATACTGTAGCCAATACTTTATATTCACCACCGTAGCTTCTCATACAATATTAAAAACCTGACATGTTTAGTATAAAACACTCTCTACATACACGGGGCTATATTTGAAAACCTAGTCATAGTGATTCTATTACAGTTTAAATACTGTTAGCATCACAGACGAAACAAAATGGTACAATATGCCAATCAAATTTTTTTAAAATCCACCACTGAAGATCCTATTTCTGCATCAAGGCATGTAATACGTCTACTATTTACTTCCCTTCATAATTAATCTTTATTAATTAGCAACATTAATTAAGTGGGTTGATTACGCTGAGAGCAGGTGTGCATATCACATTAATGCGCCAGTATAACTTCAAACACTCGGTGATGGACAAGGGAGGGGGAGCAGACATCAGGAGACATGGAGGACATCAGCACAGAAGGACAGTGGCTGGGGACGCGCATTCATTTCAGACTGTTACTAAAATAAAACAGTTACTCACGATATTCTGTCCAGGTGAAAGATCAGGAAAAAAAAGGGAGAGAAAGAAGAAAGAGATGTCAAGTGCAACAGCCATGATTATTCATAATCGCAGATTAATCGGATGAGATTAGATGAAGCGTGTTCATTTTTTGGCACCAGGCCAGCCAAGGGATAAATATTTCTTCAAAATCTTCATGAATGACTGAAAACAAATGAGTCCTGCTGCATGCAAAATCAAGACCGATACTTTTTATGTGAAATAACAAGGATTTGACATTTTTAATGAAATGACAAGGACAAATATAGACAGCTCTAAGCATGTCTCCTTGTGGATATTCAGCAGACGGATGGAACACGTGAGTATGGCAAGATGCAGAGACAGACAACCCAAATGTAGAGAGAGAGAGAGAGAGAGAGAGAGAGAGTGTGAAGAGGCTGGAGTATCAGACGGAGAGAGAAAGACAGTGGCTCAGCAGGAGGCTCAGTATATGGGGTCTGTCATTAAGGCATACAGCGGGCAGGTGATAATTAAGCAGTCAGACCTAGAGAGCCTCAGAGGGCTGAGAATAACCCATCTCTACTGTGAACCATAGAGACAAAGACAAACAGAAAGAGAGAGAGAGGAATGGCCTCAGGAATTCCTGAGCGGATTCTACTCCTGCATGATGGTAAGATAGGACATTGGTGATTGGGGAGTTGTTGGATCTGCAGGACAGGGAGTCAGGATTTAGTACCGTGAGCATCATATACTCACGCTTGCATGGTGGTGGTGGCAGTCTGGAAGCTAAACATGTTCTCTTTGGGTAACCAGTTGTTGGCGTGCTCTTCTAAAAGATAAAAATGACACAAATGGAGTCAGATAAGACCAAACACTGGGTAGAGGAAACCATTTAGACAATTGGACAGTAAATGATTATCATCCAGGGATTGGGCCTTATTTATCAAACTGGATATCAATGAAAAGATTCGGAAATTGTTTGCAGGAGTGTTTACACAAGAAATCTGATCTGTTGAGAAAAACCTTTGTATGATACAAGAATTTGTGAGTTTGTGTAAATTTATATACAAACAGATTCCAGGGGCATGATGGCTTAGTGGTTAGCACATTTGCCTCACAGCCCTGGGGTTAGGGGGTCGAATCCTGTCTCCGCCCTATATGTGCAGATTTTGCATGTTCTCTCTGTGTTACGGGGGTTTCCTCCAGGTACTCTGGTGCATTGTAGGCTGATTTGGCAATGACGGACAATTTGGTATTTCCAAATATGATGGTCTGGTACCCCAAGCAGGGTGTCCCCTGCCTTGTGCCCCGCATCCCTGGGGTAGGCTCCAGGCTCCCTCATGACCCTGTGTAGGATAAGCAGTATGGAAAATGGATGGATGGATGGAGATTCCCTACTGTGAACCTTGAATGATTGTCCTGAAATCATATAATTAGCATTAGTTATCACAAATTTTAAGCACAGATTACTCTGTCAAGTTAAAATTTATAAGTTTAAAGCTTATTTATCTCAATTGTACACACAAAGTCTAACTAACGTTGTCAAACATATTACTGTCTTGAAATGAAGTACACCCAGACTCTGCATTGGCTGAGCTGCATTACTGGAAGCATGTTGTGCTTAGGAGGTGCTGTTTCTGCATTTAATCATCATTTTGTCATTGTCAGCTCTGCTTTTTTTGTGATTTATCAACGTATGCACATGAATATGAAGAAAACTGGTGTTACTGAAGGTTTTGTAAATCTTGCAGGAATTTTTTAGCTTGTGTAGTTTCACTCTACTAAAAGTTTGATAAATGAGGCCCACTGAGAAAGAAGAAGGACAAGTTTCCATGTCCTTCACTCTCTTCTTCTCACCACGGTCCTCTGTGGACACCCGATCCTCACTGTACATCCTTTCAAGTTTCTTGCGCTGCTTGGAGCTGTCTCTTGGCACCGTATCGAGGTCAAGCGAGCGCTGGCTGTGACACGGAGGCCGTGGGCAGTCCTCCTTTGAGCCACTCCGTCTCGAACCCCAATCCCGGATGTTATGTGCGCTTCCTGAGCTCTGTAGTGGCTGAGAAGATGGAGCGTGATGGTGGTGGCCATGACCACTGCGATGGCTTGTTCTCTGTTGGTTGGTCCGAGCCTGGGGGCCCTTTAGGACCTCAAGCTCCAGGCTCTCCTCGCTACTCCTGGCCCCCAGCATGCCAACTTCCCTGCTGATGGTATAGACACGTGCTGGCTTCACTGAACTCTGTTGGGGCTGCTGGGATTGCGGCTGATCCTCAGATGAGAGGCTGCGCTCCACCGAGAGACGACGCTTGGCACTGGCGGACACAGGAACTGGCGCAAGGCCCGGATCTGGCTGATCTTGCGTCTGCTTGGCTATGGGAGATGTTCTGGAGTACGGCTGCAGATGGTTATTGTTGTGCAGGCAGCTAATGCTTGGAGATTCAGAGTCTTGGCCAACAAAGGTGTCAGACAGCAGGTGATCTGAGTACAGAAGAGACAAAAAAAGGAGAGGGAGAAATACAGAGAGAAGGAAAAAAAACAGAGAGAACAAGTCATCTTCTGTCAAAAAGAGTCTTGGCAGCAGTTGACCCAGACCATGGGAGCCAATAAAGCTCTTTCGTAATGAAAGAGAAAATGAAGGCCGGCACAAGAAAGAGTGGAAGCTAAAATGAAAAAGGTTGAGGAGTACATTAAAATCTAGCGGTCAAATGTGTAGCTAATATTAAGAGTAAAAGCCTTTGAGAAATCATTAATAAGTCCTGAGAAAAAGGTTGGCTGAAACGGTCAAGAAGAAGGATTAGAGCAGAGAGAAATCTAGAGAAAATATGAGTGGAGAGTGTGCGTGTGCGAGTGTGTGTGTGTGTGTGTGTGGTCTGACCTGATCCGTTGCGGTTCTCGGGGTTGCTTTGCGACAGGTACTCTCCAAATGCTCGAGCTGCTCTGGAGAGAGACAAACACAGGACAACTAATCAAACTGATGACATCATCATATTAACTGTCCATATCATATTAACTAGCCATAACATTACTGTAAGCAACATCAACCATTTACATCTGAGCTCATGTATTGATTACACCACATGACCCTTTCACACTTAAGAACATTTAAGCGTAGTTTACATAAAGCTACACAACACAGCCTCCATGATAACCAACATTAAAATCTGTGCTGAAAGTGTCACGGTGCGCCTTGATGTCAAAAAACTGTCACTTAACCCATGTGTTATGTCAGCGCCACCACAGTTGACATGAACAGTCTTACTAATTGTGTGTAAGCTTGCATCAGTTGTCATAAAAGGCTGTCCCATAGTCTTACGAACACTGCCCTTAAGTAGTGGTGCCAAGAATGTTATGTGCTATAATGCATTATAACTGACACTACACATACAGTACTGCATCAGAGCCAGTGTTAGAGCACGTTAGTGTCTACAGTGTTCCTACGAAGAGATATTATTGTTTATATTGACACCATGAAGTCATATATTCATGCTTTATAAATATTATGAGCAGTTATACAGACTTATGTGAAGGCATTATAAGGTATTATACCACAGCGCTGGTTAATTCTCAGTAGTAGGTGTTGATTAACTTTCTATCACAGCAGCTCTGACTGTAATTCTGGCTGTAATCCAAATCACTGATGTATAATAATAATAATAATAATAATAATAATAATAATAATAATAATGCACTTGTTCTAATACATTATTTGCTCTATAGAAAGAGTTGTACAACAAATATGCCATACAGTATTAGGCCATTATAAACTAAAAATTATAAATTAAACCGAATAATAAATGAATTTTGTTTGTTGTTTAATGGAAAAACATGTTTATTTAGCATTTCTGGAAGGAGTCTCTAGTGTCAGTGATAACAGGTTAATGCAATGCGTTGTAAAGCAGGGGATTGAATCCAGAACCATGAGACATGGTGTGCTGACTGTTTGACAAATGCCTAAAAAAATATTTAAAAAATTTGATTGTATGTGGAATTAATGGACCAGGATGATCCAGCACTGAGAGAGATGCATTTATAAAGAAATTCAGGCAAGAGAGCTAATTTTCTGAAAGACATCCTGCAAGGTTCATTAGCATGTCTTTGCATTTCATTAGAGTTTCATTGTCCTCTCATTGAACAGGAACTACAAAGAGATATCGTGTTTGTGTTTATGTTCACGCTATAGGAAGAGCTGCGGCCAATATTAGTGATTAATGTGCTGTGCATTGCCATGCCATGATGTATGTTGTGTTATGATGGAGGACAGGCACAAGCAATATAACCCAAATCTGTTGGTGTGTGTGTGTTTATATGCTGCTCTTGCTCGAAAACCCACTGCACATCCTAACAAACCTGTTGAACCATATCTTATCTGAAAAACAATATTTTATCTGCTCACTCCCACATGCATTTGCAACGTTCATCCCAGTGACCTAGTCTAACCACTGGAGAAATCCACGATCACTGAAGTCTATGTAGAACTCGTCGTTTATTAATTCTTTTTTATAACCATCCTTCAGAAGCTTTATATAGATTCATCTAATGTCCTTGTCCAATTGTCTTGAACGTCTCTGAACCGCTCTAATCGCTTTCATGTACTGCTTTGGTACAATCTGTCCCTCTCAGCTTCTCTCTCACAGTCCATCCAGCGCTAATGCTAATACCTTCCCACACACACATGCTTTTCCTGTAGGCACAGCTCCATGTACTCACACACACACACACACACACAAACATACTCCTGCACATGCTTACACATGCTCACATTTACAGATGTGCAAAGACTCAGTTCTGACCTTCCTTATGGTTTCCATTTTGACTATTCAAACACACACACACACACACACACACACACACTATCACTCAAATCCTACAAGCGACCGGCTCAAGGCAGATTGTGCAATCTAGGCATTATCTGGGGACACAGGGAGATGGAAGTGTTGGTGTAGTGACGCTTGCCTGTAACTACACACTCAATAATTAAATGTCAGCCTGCACGTGCATGCAGCACTCACTCACTCACTCACTCGCTCGCTCTCCCTCCCTCCATCCATCCTTCCTTTCCTCACTACACACTGTAAAACTGTCACTTAAAAAAATATGTGTGAATAAATCGTGAGT
>JANDJT010000124.1:5762750-5764597 GCA_024331685.1 Stegophilus panzeri
CACACAGATTAAAATAACAACTGAAGGGATGTAGCTGAAGTCGAGGAAATGTTCAGGGAAAATTCACACACACATGCTGACAGTGCTGGCCAATTACAGGTTTAAATCTGACTATGAGTGTAAGTTCGAATACAGATTTTTGGAGCACTAAGCAGGTACAGATACGTACAGTGGCATTGTGTTACACCCCTAATGGAGGGGGTCATATGACCGCAACAAAAGATACAGCTTGCAAATGTGCTACTTGTACCAATACATGTATATGATACTGATTATCACCCTCAGAAACTATTCAATCATAAATCATACGCATCACAACATGTGTAACTGTAAAGCAATCTATCATGAAGCAAAAAAATAAATAAATATCCATTTTGACAGCCAAATAATTTCATGAACAAATCTAAAATCAAATGTGATCTTGGTGTTTTTGTCAGATACAAAGAAAGCTGCTGTTGTTTTGCAATATTGTGCAAAAAATGAAGAACCGAGAAGTGGGGTTATTAAAATGTCTTATGACAGAACAGCTCTACAAACTGAAATTCAGCAACTGTGAACAGCCCCTAAAAAGCTAATTTTTCTGTTTACTGTTATTTAATTTAAAATGCATCACTTTGACTCATCTCAGCTGTCCTACATTCTCACTACTGCTATCTAATGATTCAAATGAGTGCACACACATTATTTAAGCACTTAAGTGAAATTCAGGAAACAGTGGATTTTTACAGTGTATAAATTATCCACGCAAACTCACCTATTAGTTTTTTACTATTAAACCAAATGGAAGTCATTAGTGGGTATAAATATAACATATAAAACAGTCACGCTGATGTTTTCCTCTTTGTCTAGTGGAGTAGCATGCTTGTTCCTTGTTACAAGCTAATGTTTACAGTATGTCCCATTAGAAGTCAACCAATTATATTTCATCACTTCAATGATAGCATGAAGAATTCATATTCATATCTCTATATCATCTGGTTTCATGTTAAATGAGCTGTCTGAGGGCAAGCTCTCATGTCCAGTAAAGTAATCGAATTTGCGAATCCCCTAAAAGAAATGTTCTCTTTGTTCACTGATACGGCATTTTGCCAAAATAATAACCATCACATTTTGATGCATTACCTAAGGTCGAGCAATTACAACACTAACCATTGAATCATCTCTAATGCTTTCCATCCAGGAACTCCATAGACAAAACAAACTGCTTTTCAGAAAGCCAACAGAGAAGCCATGTTCCCACAGATCAGAGGTGTAGGATCCAGTTCAAATCTGTTACACAATGTAACAATAATGCACTATTTCCACTACATTACATCAGCTGCTGAGAGAGATGATTTAGAGAGATGTTTACTGTTCCTTGCTTGAAATATCAGTGGAAAAACCTCTCCAGACTAACAAGGACAAGGTTTTCTGGATGCCATTTGTGTCCCACTGATATTACATTTGCAAATGTTTATGCTAAGTAAAAGAAAAAGTCCTTTTAAACAAACTGTGGACAAGTTAAAAACATACGATAAAATAAATATATCTACGACATGTTTTCGCTTTACACAGTGACCCACTATACTGTAATGACATTTTACCTTGAAATAGAATTAATACAATATTTCAAAAAATCTTGCTTGATTGATTAAAACATCCTTTCCCATGAGTCATCCATTTTAGGTTATAAAAATGTACATTTTAGCTCCACAGCATTCACTCACCTGAACACATACACCCATAAGACATATTTGGAATAAGTCACATGTTCAAGATGAAGATGGATCGTCTGAATTTCCCAAAGATCATGGGCAAACTAAAGTTCTCTCACTCTCTCTCTATCTATCTATCTATCTATCTATATA
>JANDJT010000124.1:5791752-5816084 GCA_024331685.1 Stegophilus panzeri
AGAAACACTAGATCAGACAGCACACAACTTTCTGGAGTGTGTATGAAGCTCTGTGTGTGAGTAAGTGTGTGTATGTGTGTGTGTGTATGTGTGTATGTGTGTGTATATTGTGGGTCTTCACATGTTCCCTGAGCTGTTTTTAGAAACCTCAGTGAACAGTGACGCACGAGAGACACATCACGGCCTACCCTTTATCAAAAAATATCAGATCCTAAAAATAAGCTGGCAGCCTGCAGCGATGTACTGAGACTACCTGTGATCTCTATAAAGCTCTAATTCTGTGTGGATGGAGATGGCAAAGGAGCACCAGAAGGTCACAGCGATATTCTTGATAACCCACGTCATAATTGAGAACACTAATGAGACAACTGGGAAAGGGTCTATCGTATCAGGCTGTAGACATAACAGTAAATAATCATTTACTGTAGATTAAGAAAGATTGAATTGCTTGATATAAATAGTGATGCAGATCTGAGGGAAAATGTCAGCAGAAAAATAATGGCTCATGAGAACACGAGCCATTGATTTGAACAGTTATTTCTACTGCAAAAGAACAGAGTGGCTCTCTTCATTTTTATATAGGTCAGGTT
Source organism: Stegophilus panzeri (assembly GCA_024331685.1). NCBI lineage: Eukaryota > Metazoa > Chordata > Actinopteri > Siluriformes > Trichomycteridae > Stegophilus > Stegophilus panzeri. Next base: position 5,792,343 of record JANDJT010000124.1, read on the forward strand.
CAAACAATATCGAAATTTATTTGGACGTGTGTGTATCTGTGTGTGTGTGTGTGTGTGTGAGGGTCACTCGCTCTGGCTGAGTCCAAGGAAACTTTAGAAGGTCAGAAAGCTGCTGGAGACCAATTACTTCTGAAATTATGAGGAGAATGGCTAAATGTATCAAAATCTTTTGGCATGTGTTAGCACAAAGTCTCCTAAAGTAGTGCAGACCTAATTTACAGAATAGCTTGCACCTGTAAGGCAAAATCCCAGAGCAAACCATGAAGCACATACTGTATAGAAATATAGCATAAGCTATAAATAAATAAATAAAAACATGCACTAATGCACTATTTTCCTTATTAAAAACTGCATACAGAACTGAAAGAGCACAAACCGCTTAACTATTATAGGAGTCATTTCGAGATTTAAGTGAAATTTTTATGGGATGTGATTTAAAGTAAAAGTTGAATTATGTTGTGTAAAGATGTCTGAGCAATTTAGCATGTTTTCATTCATTCATTCATTCATTTATTTTCAGTAACCATTTTATACTGATCAGGATCATGGTGGATCCAGGATCTATCCCCGGAACCCTGAGTGTAAGGCGGAAATACACCCAGCATGGGGCACCATTCCATTGAACACACTCATTCACATCTAGAGGTAACTAAGAACCTGGATGAAGCTCAAATGGACACAAGGAAAACATGTGAAACGCCACATAGTAAGGAAGAAGGAAGTCGGTTGAAGCATTTCAGTCAGATGTTTAAAAAAAAAGTGTCACTTGATGCATTGGAAAGGTTCGGAAGATGTTGGTTGCTCTATAACTGCTTACTTCTTGCTGCTTTCATTTACTTTCTGGTCCATTTGAATGCTTTTTTAATTTAGCAGCTCTGCTGAATGCCTGATTGCTTAATCAAGGTACAGGTGAAGTTAAGAATTTAAGATTCAATATTGAGATTTGACTTCTTGTGTAAGTAAAGCAAAGCATGCTATATTATCCAACCATCCACCCATCCATCCAATTCCATCTATCATCCAATTCTACCCATCCACCCATCCATCCAATTCTATCCAATTCCATCTATCATCCAATTCTACCCATCCATCTTTCCATCCATCCATCCAATTCTACCCATCCATCCAATTCTATCCAATTCTACTCATCCATCCATCCATCCAATTCTATCCAATTCCATCTATCATCCATTTCTATCCAATTCTATCCATCCATCCATCCATCCAATTCTATCCAATTCTACCCACCCATCCATCCATCCAATTCTATCCCATCTCATCCAATTCCATCCCAGCCATCCAGCCATCCATCCATCCATCCATTCAATTCAATCAAGTCAGCAGAGGTGGGTTTAGTAGCCAAACATTTAACTCAAGTACAAGTAAAACTAGTTACTAATTACTCATATAACAGTAAAAGTAATAATGGTAATAATTACTTGAGTAACAGTAAGAAAGTATCCAATGAGAAGACTACTCAAGTAGCAAATTACTAGTTACTTCAGATCTGATTAAAATGAAGGGAAAATCCTGAATCTCAGACTACATGGAGAACTGTAAGTCACACCTCTCCTTGAAAGAGTGTGTGTGTGTGTGTGTGTGTGTGTGTGTGTGTGTGTGTGTGTGTGTGTGTGTGTGCGTGCATGTGTGCGTGTTCGTGTCCTGCCTCCTTCTTCCCCCTCTTTGGCCATTATCTTCCAGGACTGAGAAGGATAATGTCATGAATTATCTGCCAACAAACCAGAAGCAGTTTTGAGCTGAACGTGCCTGTCCATGAAATGTCATCTCTATTCCCTAAATTTACTAAAACTTTCTCAATTGTTAATACTGCTTCATTAAAAAGCAAACCTGCTACTCTTGTGATTTTACAATTGAGTCCAAAATCCAAGAAATAGCTCCTGGTGCCTAATGAAGTTCTCTGAAGATTTTAATAGACCTGATCTTTTCCCAGGAGAAAAAGAATGTAATTTAATTACATTGGTTTACTATGATTACCTTAAAAGTGATTTTAATGATCCTTGGTAAATTGGCCTTTTGAAATTCTCCTCACTACATCTAATCATTCTCTTGAACTGGGCTCTAACTCGTCCATAAGAACATTATCAGTTTAGGTTAAAAAATAAATAAATAAATAAAAAACATGCAGTTTATGCATTTTTGCTTTTCTCATCCATAATGAATTACAACTCTAAACCTCTCAGCCTAACCATAATATTTTAACCTTCATAATTAAGTTATGAAAATGATACACTGGTTTATTGATCCAATTTCATTCTTTCAGTCATGCATTTTCTCCAATAACCCCAGCATGATGGCACACCTGAGCATATTTTATCTTTATCTTTGTGTCTGTCAATAATCAACACCAGAAGCTGTGAATGTGTACTTTTGAAAATGAATGTCCTCAATAACCTTACACTGTTTTGGTTGCAAAACAAACCCTCTACACTTGTGATTTCACAAATTAGTTTACAATTGAAGAAACACACTCCTAGTGCCCAGTAATATTCCTTACATATAAAAATACAACATGCAGGACATGCTGTTACAGGAAATTAACCAACAACAGGTTGGTGTGATACAACCCAACAAGAAGCAGAGTTAATGTTATCACCCCGAAGTTGATTATTTCCCTATAGCATCGCATTTTATTCCTCTTATACCACAGCAAGTACACATCATACTTTTAACCAGTTATAGTTATATTTAATGTAGTGGAACTTAGTTCCTGTTTTCTCTTACATTACAGCAGCTATAAACAGTCATTTCCTCACCAGCATCTCTTTTGTTTCCTCTTTCTTGAAATGAATAAGAGAGGAAAAAATTGACTGAAAGTTACAAAGCGCTGACACTGGAGGCTCCTTCCAAAAACATTCAATACAAAAAACAACAAAACATCACCTTATCAACAATGATTCGTTATTTTTTCGTTCTTAAATAGCAACACATACTTAAATCTCACAGTTAGCTATAAAATAGCGTAGATCATCTGCCATACAAGATGCTTTCTATAGTTGTTACTATAGAAATGATAATGTATTAGAACAAGTAACTCTCAGAGCTGCTGATATAGAAAACGAATCAACACCCTTTTTAACAAATTCAACAACGCTGTGATCTTTTAAGAGAACTGACGCTTTCCCAGGCGTGAAACAACTGTAATTTAATCACAATGGTTTCCTAAGACGAGCAAGTATTTGAGCTGATCTCTGAAACCCTTTTGAAGGTCAGGTTTGTTGCAAAGTCCTTGTAGAGACAAGGGGTGGGGGGTGGGCATAGAGGAGACAGGTTGGAGGATTTCATGGGGAAATCTTAATTTAGCTGTTTATTTTTACTTAGTTTAGCCCATAGTGCTTACCACTTGCTTGGATCAATTGTGTCACTCCCAGCTGTCAGTCAAAGGGCCCACCTCCTGTGTTTTAATTAATTTCCTGACCTCTGTCCAGGAGAATAGGCTTATAATTACCCAGCTAGAGTGCCTCCGTGCCCCTCATTGCATGCCACTACACCTGGGCACAATTATCAGCCATGACTGGTGACATTTCCCCACCACTTTTTAAAAGTGCAGTTCATTAAAAAAAAAAAAACAACTCATATATAAACAAGTGGCTAAAAAAACTAACATAAAGTGCTTTTGTAAGGTGTTGGGCCACCACAAGCCACAAGTCTCTGGAATGGCACTGAAGGAACAAACACAGTCCTATCAAGAAATCGTTCGGTACTTTGATGATGATGATGATGATGATGGAGGAGGAGAGAGCTGTCTAACACGTTACTCTAAAATCTCCCATTCGTGTTCAGATCCGGTGACTGTGAAACCATAGCATGTGATTTACATCATTTTCATCTTTATTAAACTGTTCAGTGAGCCTATCTGGCCATTCTTCTCTGACCTTTCTCATCAATAAGGCATTATCCCATATACCCACAGAACTGCTTCTGCATGTTTTTTTGCTTTTCGCACCATTCTATGTAAATTCCAGAGACAGTTGTGTGTGAAAATCTCAGGAGATCAGCAGTTTCTGAAATACTCGAGCAATCCTGGTATCAGACCAGACACATTAGTGTTAGAAAACATAAAAGAATTCTGAAAAGATTTTTATTATCATTTCAAAAGAACTCTAATCGTTATGCCTAATCTGAAATGTTTGAGTGTGGCTTTATGTACATACCATATATGACACCCACCCTTCTGCGATCTGCAAGTAGATCATTCCTAAATATTTAACGGCTTCTTATTTTTTTCTTCTAAATATCAATCATTGAAATATTCAAACTGTCATAATAAAGTTTGCAAAAAACCTCACGCAAATCCAGGATAATATCCCACTCAAGCCGAAGATAAAATATTTGTGTCCTGTGTAATGAAAATCGGTGCAGTAACATTTTTATTCCTTTGCTGCACACGTTTTCATCCATCTTGCACCTTGCACGTGAAAGAACACGGCCAATTACTCATAGTGTCAGCAGGCTGTGACGTAGGATAGTGCTACTACGTAGGATACAGGGGGAATTCAGCTTTAACTGCACCCTGACCTACATACCTGAGCATGGTGCTGTTGGTGCTGTTGCCCTAAAAAAGGGACGGTGACAGAAGCAGGAAGTGGAGCAAGGGGAGATGGGGACTGGGTGTGATTAAGGTAATAAAGTAGAGTGCAGCAGAAAAACATATAAGGTAAGAAGAAGGTCATGAAGGGGAATGAATAACTTCGCAGCAGAGAGAAATGGTTTACTTCCTTTCTCCAGTCTTGTGCTCGTTGCTGAAATCTGATCAATAAATGTAGTTAAAGCGACCTGGTTACATGACATTAGACACCAGATAGAGACACCATCCACTATGCTGTATGTCAACATGTCAAGTCTTTTTTTACCCCTAAACTCCATTGTGTCATTTGTCGCCTCCCTCTTGTCAATCTCTTTTCATGTCTGGCTCCTGCACCATATTGATCTGCTTCTTAAACTGACTGCTTATGTCCCAATTCCTGACAGCTCTCTGCCCCAAACTAATTTTCTCAAGTGCTCAGCTATTCTTGAAATGGTCAAAGGCATCCTCCTCAGGGATTCCAGACACATCAGTGGCAAAATTCAGCAGTCAGCACTCAATGGGTGTTGTCCTACATCTACAGCCATTTTTGAAAAGCCGTTTTTTTTTTTTTTCCTTCAGTGTTTTGGCTTAGTGGTTAACATGTTTGTCTCACATCTCCAGGGTTGGGGGTTCGATTCCTACCTCCACCATGTGTTCATGAAGTTTGCATGTTCTCCCTGTGAGGAGTACATATCTCCGGGTACTTCGTTTTCCTCTCCCAGTCCAAAGACATACGTTGAAGGCTGATTGGTTTGTCCAAATTATCCATAGGGTGTGAATGGCTGTGTGTGATTGTGCACTGTGATGGGTTGGCACCCCATACAGGATGTCCACTGCCTTGTGCCCAAGTCTCCTCGAATAGGCCCCAGGCTTCCTGTGACCCTGTATAGGATAAGCGGTAGAGAAAATGGATGGATGGATATTTTGTCCTCCCTCCCACATGAAAACAACACCACCTGGAAAGAAAAAAAAACCCACCATCAAATGTGGAGAAATATTCTCTTTTTTTCATATGGATGGGAAAAATGCTGATGTCACAACTGCACCCTGTACATGTTTTTCAGCATTTTGTCTTCTCTAACACTCAATACACATGCTTTTAATGTTATTCCTAAAGGTGTATGACTACTATCACTTTCGTTTTCTCATATGAATGTTTGAAAAATTGCTTCACTACAGCTTACGACACAAACTTAGGCAATGCAACAACAACAACAAAAAATTCACAAGTTTGTTCAACATAAATTCAATCCTAAACCATGGTGTTAAGTTGATCCGAAACCATACATAGTTTAAAACTAGAATTTCAGTTGCACCACGGATACTTAAGGTACCTCATAACCTGTAGTGCATTAAAAAAAAATCATAGCTTCATACTGTCTCACAAAGAGTGACGTATTACATCATCACTAGCCAATCAGAAACGCAATTCAACATAGACAGGAAATACTGCATCCACAATCGAGATTAATATCAGTCTTTTTATCCTAGCGTAATATATTCGACTTCTAAAGTAGTGACTCGATTTATCCATCTCTTGATTTGTATTTTTTACTGTAATGCTCTTGTTCTGTTGTACGCCTTTGATTCTCGTGTTTTAGTATTTTTAGTAGTTTGTAAACTTGAACGAATTGGTAATTTACGTTCAAGTTAGGTTTACATTCTTCTTGTGTAACTGGCTGTTGTACTCAAAAATGCAGCTGGCCTCATCACAATTCATTATTTGTGGAAAATAATCAGAAAATAAATGTTATATTTTCATATGACCTATTTTATACGGCACAGAATCTATTTTATAATGTTGGTCTTAATGTGTCTTAAGGGAGCGAATCTGAATTGCTGCCGAAGTCTGACGGGCAACTTGACATGAGAAAAACAAGTTCATTATTACATTTATATTTATTCATTTAGCGGACGCTTTTATCCAAAGTGACTTACAAATGAGGAAATACAAACAAAGCGATATATCAAGCGGAGAACAATACAAGTAGTGCTACCATACAAGATCTTTTATTTGAGTTCTAGAAAAGCAAAGTGCGCCGAGTAGAGGTGTTTGTTTGTTTGTTTGTTTGTTTGGTTGGTTTTTTTGAAGGATAATGTGGGGTTGGCGTTTTAGGGGTTAGTTAGATATTCACGGAAGAGGTGGGTCTTTAGCTGTTTGGTTTTTTTTTTAAGATGGTGACAGGTGACAGATTCTGCTGTCCGGATTGAGGTTGGAAGTTCATACCACCACTGAGGGACAGTTAGTGTAAAGGTTCTGGATAGGGACCTTGAGCCACGCTGAGTAGGAACTACTAAACTTCGGTCATTAATCGATCGCAGATTGCATGAGGGAACGTAAGCCTTCAGGAGAATGATCAAATGAAAACTCAAACAAGCATAAAACTCAAAACATAATGGAACATGCTGGCTTCAAGGAGTATTATTCTTATAATGTTTGATTTCTCGCATTAGACTTCTGCTTTTCTCACCCTGACTTCTTAAGCTTTAATCTGAACCCTTTCTGGATCACCTGGCGTCAATTATTCGAATGCTGTGCTGTTTAGTGTTGTCTCGGGTGAGCGAAAAAGGGAATGACAGGAGGAGATTAGACAATTAATGTCTAGAATGCGTCTAAATAGATGGCTGAAAAGCCTCTCTTAAACGCAAAGAAAATTACATAAGTAAATTTACATGCCAGGAGACTTAAGTACTATTCAGACGGAATTTGATTTCCATCAGCAGACGACATCTGTAATGATTACGTCTGATTAACATGGGATAAATTACAGAGATGGGAGTGTGTGCACAATACAGGCATTGTTGTCACACCTAAAAAGCCCCATGATTAGTAATGTGCGAATCATAGGATATTAAAAGCTTGTCAAAAGTAGTGTGTGATCACAAATTGAGCTTGAATAGTAAGCTACTCGGTATAACATGCGTGCTCTAGGATAAAAATAACTTGTTGAAAGCCATCAGAAGTGTCATTCATCGTCTTGAATGTTGTCTGTATTTTGTTGTTTAGGGTTTGAAACTCTTGGTTTCGGTTTGTTGTGTTGGAGGACAACAGAAAAGCTTTCTGAGATGCTATTCTCCTCACCATGGTTGTAAAGAGTGGTTATTTAAGTTACTATAGGCTCCTTGTCAGTCTGACCATTCTCCTCTGACTTCTCTACTCACTGTAATGCATCAGTGCCATGGTCAAAATCATTGAGATCACATTTTTCCCTCCATTCTGATATTTGATCTGAATATTGACTGAAGCTTTTGACCTTTATCTGCATGATTTTATGCATTCCACATCCGCTGCCAAATGACTGGCTGATTGGATATTACGCAGGCGTACAGTTGTTCCTATTAAAGTGGCCAGTGTGTCTATATTACTTACCTGGGGGTTATTTCTATTGATCATTTTATAAAAGGTCAAATACAGTGCAATCTTTACAGACATGTACGCACAGCCTGTTAAAAAAAAATACTGACATGATGGATTGAGAAGGGACTAAAATCCCAGAGATACTTTGGTAATAATTACATTACCCCACCTGCATAGGATTGATAGCACGCTTGTAACTCCCATCATAATGCTCTGCTCCAGTCTTAACAGCATTAACAGCTATAAGATACAGTATAAGCATACAGTAGAAGCAGTATGAAACAGCCTGAAGTTACGAGGCCTTCTCCTAGAGGACCTGGTCTTCTATGGGAGGTAAAATCTACACACAAGCACTGATCTCCTTCAGCTTCCCCACAGCATCATGGCGGTCCCTGGGGGCAAATCAAGGAGAAAGTCCAGAGCGCTGTATACTCTCACTCAGTTCAGTGAAATGAACAAAAAAACATGTGTGCATCCAGACAAACTCTAAAACAACCCCGCACAGACATTTAAAATGGATTTAAGACCTGGTGAAATATTCTCCCTTCATCATAGTTGACAGTATAACATGATTTCACAATTTCCAGCAGGCTGTCCTAACATTTGTTATGACTGTTATGAGAGCATTACGGAAGATTCAGAAATTCATTGCCTGCCCTTTTGAATATGGAGCTTGAAAGCTGACAAAAGTAATTGAATATGAAATTATGAGTGTACATTTGAAGTATATACACGTCGGTGTATTTCTGAAGCGTATTTAATAGACGTACATTTTTGCCACTGTTTTTTCTTTGTGTTGAACTTGCTAGGTGTACAATTTGCCTTTAAAATCCTACACCAATTTGAAATTTGGATCTTGAGATTTCTTTAAAAAAAATCAGAACCTTATATGAATTTTAAAAATGTAAATTTAACAAGCACAGATGACAGACATTAGACTTTTATGTTGTACTCAAATGGCTAGATTCTACAGTAAAGTTGAAATTTAGCTCTTTCATAAGAAGTTATCTATTTCAGTACAACATACACATGCTGAAAGCTCTGAATTCTGAAAGCTTCTACTTTTCCCTGGGAATTCCAGATGCTTCACCTCATGCTCTCTCTGAGGCACATGAAGCCAGCCACTGCCTTTTTTCCCTCAAACTGCTGCTTATGTTAAGTTCTATCACTGTGCAGCATAACACTCTCAGGAAGAAAGCACTATCTGCCCTCTTCCGCATACATGAGCTTACAGATGCTTACAAATGGCTAGTGCCACTCTAATAGTAGTAGTGTCACACCTTAGATAGTACCTACCTTAGCTGGCAAACACCTTATTTTGTATTACAGGTGCTCTGATCAATCCTCTGTTCCACCATTTGCGCCTTGGCCAGTCTGCGCTCCCATTGGTTACATCGCTCCTTCTCCTGGGTCAGCTCCTTTTCTAGCTCCACCTTTAGTCGGTCAAACCGCTAAAGTAATAACGAGCTCTCATATTAGGTGTCCTGGAATGTGTGCTGTTAAGGACTAAGGACAATAATCAACTTCTGGGTGTTGTGATGTGTTAGCAACCTGAAATAACAGCATGTCCTGAAGTGTTGTATTCCTTTTATAGTACCACAGCAATTTGCAGAATATTATATATTTTCATTTATTAATGTTATTAACGTGTCTAGGGGTTTAATAAAGTATTATGTTATCGTATCTTACCTTATCTTGACTGTTACAAAGTCTGACACTGGAGACTCCTTCCATAAATGTTAAATAAGCATCTCCTTACAGAAAACTTCAGCATCATTTTTAGAGAGGACACAATACTACTTTTTCTTTTCTGATACCAATACGGAACCCCATTTGATATTGTTGTCTTTACAACAACAAAAAAAAACTACTAAGCTTTAAAGTTAAACTTCACACAAGAATCAAGTACAGTCTAAATATAATAAATAAAGTATAAATACAATATAATAAAAAATCAATTCAACAAAAGAAAAATGAAAACAATCGTCACTTTAAATTAAATGTAAAACTTCCCAGTTCCAAAAATACATTTATTTCACAAATCCAACTGTAATCTTTGCCATTCCTTACAGGATGAAATATCTGAGATGTTTTCTCTGATATCCAAGATGCAAAAATGGTGTCTTGTTCACCAGACCCTAGTAAAATATCCTTTTAAAAAAAAAACATCATCAATTATTAGCACCGCTAAAAGAGTCATTACATTACTGTATGTCCATTATGTACATTATGTAAAGTAAGAGCTGTAGGGTGGCTGATACAATTAAGATCAGGATCTGATAATGCATCTATGTGCATGAAGTAAAACTCCATCACTGTTGACAAAGCGTAAAAGCACGTCGATTCGCATCTACCAATGCAAGTAAAATCACTCCGTGAAGCAGTGATTTGTGTGCTCTTTTCTACACTGGTCTTGTGTGAACTGATATTGGATAGTACTGCTTTAGGCTTTAACACAGCACAGGGATGGTAATGTACCACACAATATATTAGCCCAATACATAACACTCACTGTCCCAAGAGTACAATAACATTAAGATTATTGCAAAGCAATACTTGCTTTAACATTTTATGATGTGTTATGATGCTTGTGGGTAAGTAACAAGCACAGGTGACTCATGTTCCCTAGTTAGTCATGCCGTAGATGTGTGCTCGGTGCAATCCTCACCGCTCTGCTGAATTGGAGCTCCAGGGCCTTTAGTTTCTACTGTCTCTTCTTCACAAGCTCCTCGTTCTTGGCTCTTTAAAAGAGCAGCCGTTCCCGTGTGGCTTTCTGAGATGCCAGACGCTTCTCCAACTCTTGCGATGATAAGGACTACTGTTACTATGACCACTACATTGGCCGTAACATGGATTATTTTAGTCCAAAATGCATTTTAATGGCGAAACAGGTTCTATCCTTGCTTACTTAAAGAGTCAACAGTCTTAACTGCTTCTTGCTGAGGATACATGCTGATTCGTTCAGCTCAGTGTGTCTCTCAGCTTATCCATGTCCTTGATCCGTTTGATCACAAGCTGTAGACTAATCGCTTGGTCTGAGGACTGCTGATCCACTGGAGAAAACATACAAAACAACAGCTTTTCAATCAGGACTGTATTAACTTTGTGATTCAAATCACAGTTTTACATGAATGCGCACATTCTAACACATTATCGTTTCCGTAGCAACAACTCATACACGGTGACGTGTATGGCGAACTAACACATAATCTAAAACTATTCATTAACAGATTTTTTAAAACATATGGAGACTCGCACATGACATGCAGGTAAACAAAACAATATTCATTTTATTACTATAAAGTGAATTCGTTTTAATAATCCGTTCCCTTGTTTTAGGTAAATCATGGCTACGTTTTATTAATTCATGCCTGCAGTTTCATAAATCCATCAGAGATTTTGAAGACAGAGACAGTTTTATTGAGCCATCACAACAGTTGCCTCTCACTTAAAAAGATTACATACACTGCAAGGCTTTTGATAATATAACTCTATAACTCATTCCCAAATCAAAATAAAACTCAATCAAATTATCTATAGATGTCTTTTATCACTACACAGTAAAAGGACCATGGATTTATAAAATTGCAGGCACAAATTGGTGAAACATGGCCACGATTGACCTAAAACTAGGGAACACATTAATAAAATGTGGCCACGATTGACCTAAAGCGAAGGAGTGAAAATGTGCAAACATATTAATTAGTCATGGGAACAAATTCTTAATTCATGGCCAGGATATATTGTTTTTTTTTTTTTTTTTACCCAGATGTCATGTTTGGGGCTCCGTAAAAACATGTTGATATTTAACAGAGAAAAGCACATAAGCATTGAGGCTATGAAGACATGTATTAAGGAGAATTTATTTTACATTTCCAGTGTCAGATCTTTGTAACAGTACATTTTACACCATGGATGTTTTCAGGACAGAGGACTTTGTGCTTTCAAGTTTCATTTCTTTTTATTAACGTCAAGAGAAAGAGGCTGGTGAGGGAACTACTGTTTATAGCTGCTATAGTGTAAGTGATAACAGGATGTAACTTGTTTCATGGATGGTCCATAACATTAAATGTATCTTTAAATGGATAAAAAAATTGTTGTTCTTTAATAAAAAAATACAAAAATAAATAATGCTATAATTGGACCGTTACTGTGGTATAAGAGGAATAAAAGACCTGCAACATGTCGTATTTTATGTTGTGTTTTATTCCTTATATATCAGAATATTGTTTGTCTTATTGGCAGGATTTCTTCTCAGCCACAAGGTCATGTGTGTGCTTCTCTTCAGTGACACAGAAAACACACTGTGCATCAATTGGACATTTCTTGTACCTTTAGGATATGAACAAATTCTTCTTATCACATAAAATTCCACTCACTTCCTAAACATTTCTTTATAGCTCTCTAAGCTGTTTGTTCACTTTCAGACCAGGGACGGTGCTGTGCTTCTCTCCCTCTCTCTCTCTCTCACTCTCACCAACCAAGACTCTCTCCAACTCCCTTTCTTTCTCTGCCTGTGCTGCACTCAGCTCTTTCTCCATGACCTGCTGCTCTATCATCATCTGCTTCTCCATTTGCATCAGCAGAGACTGCAAGAGAAGGAGCAGAGTCATGAAAAACAAGTTGCTGTTATTAAGCACTGAGTAGGCATGACCTCCACCTCGGTGCTGTTCCTATCAGCTAGGGCAAGGCATAGCATCCTGGTCAGCTTGCTGAGCTCAAAACGCTTACGGAGCACTGTGTTCTGAAGCTTATCCAGTTCCTGGGGCATCTCCGTCACCTCCTGATAAACACAACAGGACAGAAGTGTAGACTGCATATGCAGGTTTCTTCATTATTAGAAAAGAAGCTGATCACAGATCCTGTAGATGAGGATTTTATTTTATGCACACTGGCCTGCTGCAGATGTTCTTGCAGCCTGAGGTTTGATTTGTGTGTGTGTGTGTGTGTGTGTGTGTGTGTGTGTGTGTGTGTGTTTGTTGGTGGTGTGTTTGTTTTTGGCCTCTGCGATTTTCAAGTTAATTTTCTTACAGAATGTTCTCCACCTGGCTCTCCCTCTAGCGTAAATAAACACACAAAAACTCATTTTCAATTGAAAGTATACTCCATGTTAAGGTGGATTAAGACAACAATGGTACTGAATACAAAACGCTTAGAATAATACATTAAATATTCACTTAACTGCAAAGGTTCCCGACATGGATTCTGGCTAAAAAAACTAAACATTGAACTTTATTGTACAATTTATCTACAAATAAAAAAACAATTCCAAGTTTTACAAAGAACACTCTGACCCTATTCAAAACTGTGAAGAAAGTAGTGTATGATGTTTGGCAGAGTTATAACACAGATGTCAAGAAGAATGGGATTGTTCAAGCAATCTAGAACAATCTGAATTTCAATGTAAAAAAGAATAAGGAGTGAACAGTATGACTCAAAGGTTCCAAAAGTTGGTTAAAGGGTATAAAAGAGGTTTGAGGCAGTGGTCTTACAAGCTATTAGAGAATATTTATATCACATTTAGATGCCACAGTGGTGTGTCTGGTTGCAGTCCTGCCTGACGGACATTAATATAGGTATCATTTTATTTTCCCTATTCATATCTTAATATACGTTGTTTAAACATTTTTAAATAATAATAAAGGAACACAAGAAATGATAATAAAGGAACACAAGGGTGTGCAAACATGTTCACTTGACTGTACACAGTGTGAATCATAATGATGAATGTGCAAACAAGCATAGCAGATCCTTGGCAACAGGCAGCTGTGGTTTGTGAAAATTAAAAATTATAGAATGTACAGCCAGTTGGATCAGAATAAACCTGCTGGAAACATTTCCTAAAACTGTAAACCTTTTGGAACTTGGCAGCTCTGATGAAGGAAGGAATAGGGTTGGGGTGAAGCTAAGTTCACACGCCAACTGTGCTAAGGCTGGCACTGCAAACATCAGAACATCAGCAGTCTGTCTCTATCCATTGTACTGAAATCTATTCGAGTTAAATTATCTCTGTCCATGGCACTCATATCTGAGTTCAAGTGCCTCTGTCCATTGTACTAAAATCTATCTTTTTAAACTGTCTCTGACCATTGTACTGAAATCTATCTTAGTTAAACTGTCTGTCCATTGTACTCAAATCTATTTGAATTAAATTGCCTCTGTCCATTGTACTGAAATCTATTTCAGTTCAATTGTCTCGGTCCATTGTACTAAAATCTATTTGAGTTAAACTGTCCATTGTACTGAAATCTATCTTATTTAAACTGTCTCTGTCCATTGTACTGAAATCTATCTTAGTTAAACTTGTACTCATACTTGGTCTGATAAAATGGTATTGATGCATCCCTAACTGTAAGTGTGCAAACTGGAACACAACCACAGAACCATAGACAACCTCAAACAAGATACACAAACACTTACAGTCATATTTTCTTTTTTTTATTGTCAGGTCACATTAGTTTGAAATGTAAAGCCCTGTATTAAAAACGGATTCAGGTAGACCATATAGCATCTCCCATGTGATAAATAATACTGAAACACTGTCTACTTTATCATCATGAATGTCAGTCACACACTATAATATTACACTACAATCAACACATACAGACTTACTAAAGATCTTTCTCTCCCATCGATCAACAATCACAGACATAAACAAAACAAAATGGTACACACAAAGAGCAGCTAAAATAGATATAAAAATTGCATTGACTGGCTTTGCATTAGAAATGCTACTAGAAGTCAGAAACCAGAGCACAAAGGCTTGTGCAATATGTATTTTGTGTATAGCAGCTTATCTAGGAGTCATATATTTAGTATTAAAGGGATACTCAAGAGTTTATCAACCTTATCTGTATCCACTGGATCTGGACAGTATGTGCAACAACCATGGAAAAGAATTTCAACACGTTTTTCTGCATTAGGAAAATAACACGTATCTCGTTTGCTTAAATATCACTTAGAATCAAAGTCTAAGGGAAGTCGCTATACTTTTTAAAAAAAAAATTATGATGATGTTATTTTTTCAAGTACAGAGAATCGTGTTGAATTTCTTGTCTCGAGTAATAACTCAAATGCTACAGATGAGGTGGACAGAGATTCGCCTGAAAATCGCGGGAGGATCCCTTTAACCTATAGAAGGCACACAGTTCCAGACCTGAAGGAGTACTTGTTTGGTAATTCTGAATCCCTTCATGATTGTACAAAACTGCAGCCAGAACCGTAAGCCCAAACTATTTGACACTTTAAATGCAGTTTGTCCGTATATCCTGTTCACTTTACTCAAGCTGCCTTAACACTCAAACAAATTACATTACCCTTTTGTTTTAGTAGTATTACACCCTGTGTAATAGTAAATAACATTACCAGCCATCCTTCTTGGAATTAACAACTGTTATACTTAAGGTATATGCAAAAGACAGGGATGTAGCCTTTAGGGGTGCAAATCTCAGGCTTCCACACAATACAATACAAATTCGATTTGATTCACAAGGCAACGGTTTGATATTTGATGATACCACGGAATTTGCTATGATACCAATTTGATTGTTAAGGCAGCAATGCGATATTTTTGACGAGACCACCGAATATGCTACAGCATGATAAGATCGGATTCATAATGCAACCATTTGATATTTGAGGATACCGCTCGCTGAATCTGATACGATACAGTTTCGATTCTTAAGGCAACAATCCGTTATGACAGTGCTACTGAATCTGCTACGATTCAACAGAATCATTTCATAAGGCAGCAATTCGATATTTGGCAATACTGCCGAACCTGCTATGTTATGATATAATATGAGTTTGATTCATAACGTAACAAAACAAATCGATATTTGACAATACCATTGAATCTGCTACAATACAATACGATTCTTAACACAATGAATCAATATTTGATGATACCACTGAATCTACTGAATATGATATGATACGATTCGGTTTAATAGCCTCTGATCAACATTTCTATGTTCGGAATCAGGGCTAGGCTTGATTGACTGTTAATTCACGAACTATTTTTATGACTATTTTTAAAGTGTCCAGCTTACGGGACAATCACCTTACTAGGCTATTTATATAGCATTTTAAAAACATGATTTTTTTATGCACCGTCAATAATAATCGATTATAATCAATAATGATCAATTTACAGGGTGTAAAAAACTCCATACATGGGGAAATTAACGCTTTTTAGCGAAATGTAACTTTATTTACAAAACCTCATTTACGTGATTGCCATTTCTTTGTAAACTTACACGGAGACGTCCCTCCCACTCATGATGAAGCCATGAGAATGATTTCAATATGTTATTTTTTTTGTCAAAGGCATTCTTAAAGGTAAAAAAAAATTAATCTGGAAAAAAAAATTATATATAATATAAACTAAATTATTAAACATTTTGGAAGACATTTTGCTAAGAATAACATTTCATTTCCCCTTTGTATGGAGACTTTTGGGACACGCTGTATAATTAGTGTCTCGATTCATTTCAATCGTTGCCTTTTAAATCAATGCATCGATCCAAATCATCTGCCCGTTACACCCCTAGTATCCTCAGTCTTTCCTCAGTGCGCGTCATGGCTCGTGTGATTGGCGCTCCGGTGCCGTCTTTGTCTTCTCACCGTCTTGATTTCCTCATCCTGTGTAAAATATTAGATCATCAAAAACAAACAATGCTCTTTACAAACCAGACTTTATTCGAGTGGTCTTACTGTATCGGCAGTGTCGGCCGTCTCGTCTGTATTCTCGTCTTCCGTGTGCTCGTGCTCACTGCTGGCGTTGGACAGGTCGAATTCGGACAGCACTATGTCCTCATCGTAGTCTGTGTGATACTCCGATTCCTCTGTGTGATTCAGAGGTTAGGGGTGAGTATAATGCGAGGAAATAGACTTCCTATAAATGTAAAGTATGTCCTAAATACAGTTCTCACCATCCACTATGGTCTGCTTAACCGGCTCTATCCGGGACACGATCTCAGCCAGGTCAGTGAATGAGGCATTAGGACAGGTCACCACCTGCAAGACAAGATAACTGGGTCCTTATTTATTCACTGATTATCATCAGTTAGGAAAGAAATGTTTGGCCAAAGCTTAACAATTCCAAGAGTAACTCATTAAAGGGTTATTAAGAATTCCTGAGCAGCTGCTTAACCTGCAAAATGCTACAGCTAATCTAATATTTAGCAAACAGGTTAGCAAGACATGTTATGAGCTAGCTGGATATATAGTAGGGTCCAGTAGGGAAAGAAGGATCCAAAAATCAGAGACTACTACCAAATATTTTATTCTATTGCGAAAAATTACATCTTGTTTAACAGGTTTTTTTATACTGCAAACAGTAGCAACATTTAAGGAATAAAACACAACAATGCGTGGTGTTATAGGAAAATAATCAACAACGATGTAGTGTTGTTACAGCTACCACCCAAAAGTTGTTTATTTTCCAACAGCAGCATGCCATGAAGTCTTTTATTCTTCTTATATTGCAGCAATTTGCCAGCAGTTATTTATTAAAGAAAGAAAATCAGTTTTTTACCAAGAAACTGGGAAATGAAACTAAGTCCTCTGTCCTGAAGACTTTTTCTGAAATGGGATGTTGTAGGACTCTACTGTACATGGAAAGAAAAGATTTCATCTAGCAGAAAATAGTTTGTTTGGTCCCTCTGAAGGAACCCTTAAAGGTACTCAATATCAGATCAGTGCATCAGTACTGTATATTAGTTTATACAACCGCACGGCTGAGTGCTCAAATCTGATTGGTCAGAAGTTATTTCTGTATAACCACACGGCTCGGACAGTAGTTCCGGCTGTAACATGAACGATAGATTAATATTAATGTGCTTGTTTAACGTCATTGTTTCTATACTAACAGCTTAACAAAGTAAAGTGTATAATCATTAATGTGGCTCACCACATGTTGTTGTTGTTTTTTTTTATTAAAAGACATTTATTTAACATTTATGGAAGGAGTCTCGGTTGTCATCGATTTGTAAGAGTCATGGTGTTTTTCCTGCATGGGAAAGTTTTCAGGACAGAGAAGTTTATGCTTTCCAGTTTCTGTAAAATGCCAAGCTATGTTTTTTGAGAAAGAGAGAGAGAGAAAGAGAGTGAGAGAGAGAGAGAGAGAGAGAGAGAGAGAGAGAAAGAGAGAGCAAGTAAGAGTGAGACAGAGAGAGAGAGAAAGAGAGAGAGTGAGTGAGTGAGCAAGAGTGAGATAGAGTGAGAGAGAGCGACAGAAACAGAGACAGAGAGACAGGCTGGTGAGGGAAAGACAGTTGAACGTGACAACATTAGTGAGAACAGGAACTAACTTGTCACTTGAACATTCCCCAACATTAAATCTACCAATAAACCGTTAAAATGCGTGGTGTCGTTCATTAATAAAGTAAACGTTGTAATCACTGGCAACCCGCTATGGTAGAAGTGGAATAAATCACTCCAGACTGTGCAGTTGTATGAAAATAACTTACCTTGGAGTCCGGGTCACTTCATGCTGCATCACACCACCGTGGGGTTCATTATTTTTGTATAACAGCATGGACCATCATATGTTATTCTTTATTTAATAATATATTAATAAAACACAAAATAACGACAGTTCTTATTAGTACACTTTTGAGCCCTACTCTAGCTCAGGCTCTCTTACTGACAGTTTGGGGTTCCACTCACATTGGTGCTCTTGCTCTTGTGGAACTCCTCCTGATGTCGATCCTTCAGCATTTTCTCCACCACACCGCTGCGGCACCATACGTCAAACACCGTCTTCCCGTGCTGATAGCCCACGTCCTGCAGACACAGCAGATATAGCTGAGAGAGAGCTGAAGTGCTATCGTTATAATGCTAACTGTGCTGTACTGATATTCAGAAAAGGTCAATATAGTCATCATATGATACGATGTCCTTTCCCACTGTTACTAGCATGCTAAGCAGTGGAACTGTCATAAAGGTTGTTTTTAAAAAAAATATTCAACACATATTCATTTTATTAATGTGTCAGAATCGATGGTGATTGGTAGATCGACCTTCAGTCATACTCTGGCATCCACCCAAAATGGGATATCTTAATCACAGATCTCAATACTCAATTTAATCACCGATTTTATTTAACACATGCCACTGAAATGAATTCCTGGCCACACGACCGAAACACAGAGGTCGAACGAGTGAGAAATTGTTGCTCACAGCGATCTCGTCGAACTTGCCAAACTCCAGAGTGCCGTAGCGGTCAATAGCAGGCCGGATGTACTCGCAGTAGTCGCTGTCTTTTACCAATTCCAGCTGACGCACGCAGCACACGTAGGCCAGCCGCGTCTGGATCTCCGCCATGTTCAGCACCTACAGGGTCATTCATCACTGTTATAAACTACATGCCATAAGGAGATACATTTTTCACGTTACTCTTCATCACCCGGTGCCTGCAAGCCAGAGCGAATAAAGAAAAGGCAACGAGGCAGAGTTTGCTTCGAGATATGAAAATTCAAACCAGATGGTCATCACTTCATTATTTTAGTTGGCGAATATATATTTTTTAAATAATACAGCCAAGTGGTGCTAGCTTTTCCCTGATGAAAGCCTATGCTGCATTATTTATTCCATGGGCTGCTTCCAGAGTCCTAACCTTCACTTTCTCTGCTAGAGGGTTCAAGCGTTTCCACAGCAGCCACCACCCAGATAGAGAGTCTCCGTAGTTGGTTAGGTTGGTCTCGTCCTGGCTGCCCACGTCAATCGCAATCACCACTTTGGCACCCATGGAGCGAGCTACGTCAGCTAGGAACACATGGGTGTTATACATCATAAACACACAGCTGTATGAACACACACGTCACCAAAATGCACTCCTACCAGGCAGGTTATTGATGTAGCCACCGTCCATGAGTAAATGGCCATCTTTCGGGTCACAGAGTGGAGGCAAGTAGCCCGAGAGAGACATGCTGGCACGCACATACCTCCACAGAGAGCCTAATTGTAAAAGAGACCATACAGAACATACAGTTCATACGTCGACGATCCACAGAAAGACAGACCGTGAAGAATCACAAAGGAAACTGCTGACCGTCAGTGTGCACTCTCATGGCAGAAGCGGTGATATCTGTAGTGATGTTAAAGTACGGAATCCAGAGGTCCTGTAAGAAAGTTTAAAAAAAATAAATTAATTAAATAGGGGCATATGAATAAAAAAAAGGTTACACAGCTACACGACTAATCACAGCTCCAATAATGAGTTGATGAGATTTCTCACTAGAAACATCCAATCAGGATGCCGTAGAGACGAGAGACGAGAGGGAACAGAACTGAGCATGCTGAACATCAGTACCTTTCAACCTCAGCAAGCAAGAACATGCCAGAACAAACCAAATTACAGGCCTTTGTGATAGAATTAACATTTGTGTACTGTACTGTATGTTCAAATCCCTTAGCGAGCTCTTTACCAAGCCCAGGTGCTCCACAGAAAAGGGACCGTTTCACCTTCCTGCCAATCAATTAACCCTATTCTCTCAGTATACCCGTTTCGAATCCCCCTTGAGTTGTCTATTAAAGATCCCATGAAATCAAAATGGAAGTTTTCTGGCTTTTAGTATGAATATGTTAGTCTTAAGGTTATCTATAAGCGAGTGTGTGATCCAAAACAATGACAAAATTAGCATTTAGAAGATATATGCGTTCAAAATTTACAGTCTCTCTCTACCACCGATACGGATCGACAATTTTGATGACATCATTCTGCAATTCAATTCAATTCAATCATTCTGCACTTCAGCTTCTCATCAGATTTTCTGTCCAATCAAATGCTCTCTAGAATCTGAAGGGTCCCTCCCCCAACAGTTGTAGGTGCCCTGGCTGTGAGGTAAGCCAAACACTATTGGCTATTTAAAAGAGGGGGGGGGCTAATCGCAAGGGCAGGAGCTGTCTGGGGTGGAGCTAATTTCAGGGCCAGAAAATGTCAACTCAAGCCTTAAATAAAGAAACGTACTATATTTATGGCATGGCATTACTGTAAATCAGAGCTGTCCTAAGTTATCTTAAACTTTAAATGATATTTGTATTATATACTTGTGGTAACGCTTTATACAGTATTAAATAAGGAATAAAACCTGCTACAGGAAAATAATCAATGGTAATATGGTGTGATGGAAAATCCTGTCTTAAATGCTTTCCCATGTCGGAAAACTTAAAAATTACAGCTTTAATTCTGACTGTTACAAGACTCCTTAATGCCAAATCCTCACAGAAAACTTCACCATATCAATAATTACACACATTTTTAATACATTTATGTGGAGCATTCACGATACAAGTCCCTGTGTTTGTTGCTACTATAGAAACTAGATCATATTAGAGTGACTGCATTAATATAAACCAATGATTTGGCCCTGAGACGAAATTACAGTCAGAGCTGCTGTTATAGAAAATTAATGAACACCTCTGACCAATCAGAATCGAGAATTCAGCAGTGGCACGGTATAAGATTCCCTTAACGAACATTCATTACAGCATTCAGCATACAGTAAACAAACCATGAAAGTAAAAATGAATAATCCAATACAGCATTAATAAAAGTAATTAATATAGTAGTAACAGATGATTAGCTTTTAGTCCATTAAATTCTGCTCATTTATGTTATGGATGGAATAAAACATTGATTACTGTAGATGTTACAGGACAGTATTTCGTTCACATTAATAGAAACACCAATTTTATATGTTAGTACATTTTAAACATTATTTATACTTTATTTTTGCTGAAGTGTATGGTATGTTCATGTTATCTAATACAGTAAGTAATGTTAGTTAAAGAAACCTTTCATTTAAATATAATATTGAAAATATAAAATATTTTTGGCTGAAAATATAATATTGTTGCCTGAAGAAAGAACAGAATGTGTATTTTCTCCACATGATAAGACTGAGGGCTCAGAGAAAGAGCTGGTATTTAGCGTATTCTATACTTGAATCAAAGACGAACCTTAATCTAGAGCTAAAACGTTCACACCTCAATTTGTTTGTTCTTAAACAGTGCACTGATGCTGGAGTTAAAGGATGCCCCGGTAAACATGGAGGTCACTGGATATGTCAGGTCCAGGATCTTCTTAAACATTGACCCAAACTCCTAGAAAGCAGATGGGAAACAGTGTATTTAAAAAGATACGACAGTTCAAAACAGTACTGCATACAGAAATGTATGGATTGTTGTTCTCACGATGGCCCATTCGCGTGCTCGGACTCTCATTCGGCTGTAGCTTCTCTCCTCGGCAAACACAGCCCCCATCAGGGAGCCGACAGAAGTGCCACCCACCAGATCAATGGGGATCCCTGCTTCACACAGAGCTCGAATGATGCCCACCTGAGAACAGCCTCTGTAGGGTGGAGAAGGTCAGTCAGCTGAAAGGAATGTAATATTGCACCAATAATGCGCACATACTGCATAGCCAGCTGAGTAAACTTTCACATCATAGATGACGACTGAAATATACCGTATAATATAACCTACGCATGCTTCATATGATCTGTTCACCCACCTTTAATATATTTCAGAGTCTGAGAGGTAAAAAGCACAGACAAACAAACACATGCACGTACAGTTAGGTTGCAAAACCACATTTACGGCAGAGAGTTCCAAGAAAATCCTAGTAAGCAGAGAGGGGAAAAGACGGCTAATTTTTTTCTCTGCTGTATGCCAAGCAACAGTAAGAAAACAGCAACTGATCATTAGCATTTCTTGCATTTTTTAGTGACCAAAGAGGCCACAGTCCCGCCCACTCGTTTTCTATTGACTCACAAGGCTGTACCTCATGAATACACAGTTCAAAGGTCACTTAGATAAAATTGGCATGAAGCGAAAGTCATTGGTTCGAGAAGCGAACATCCTACATCCTTTCCCCCTGGCTATTCTGCCTGCAGAAAACCTTTGTTCACTGTTGTTCGGACCACTGCTTTTGCTGAAAAAAAAAAAGCAGAAAAACTTTGGTTTCATTGTATTTTACATGTGTATTTACATTATTGCATTCTATTTTTCCCTTATCTCTGCTACACCTCTACTACTCAGTTGGTTAATTGCAATTATAACCACTCTTTACAAGCATGGTGTGCAGAAAAGTATCTCAGAACACACTATACTTCGAACCTTCAGGAGGATTGGCTGATGGGAGTGGAACCCGGTGTGATTATCTGCTGTTGTAGCCCATCTGACTCAATGTTTGGCGTGGTTTGCTTTCTGAGTTGCTTTTCTGTTCACTACGGTTGTAAAGAGTGGTTATTTAAGTTAATGTAACCTTCCTGTCAGCTCAAACCAGTCTGGCCATTCTCCTCTGACCTCTCTGATCAACAAAGCGTTGACACTCAGTGGAAGTTTTTTTGTTTGGTGTTCACACCATTCTGTGTAAACTCTAGAGACTGCTGTGTGTGAAAATCCCAGAACATCAACAGTTCTAAATGTTATGTAGGTGATGTTATGGCATGAGAGAGAGAGATAGCAAGAGAGAGAGAGAGAGAGAGAAAGAGAGAGAGTGAGAGAGAGAGAGAGAGAGAGAGAGAGAGAGAGAGAGAGATAGCAAGAGAGAGAAAGAGAGCGAGAGAAAGAGAGAGAGAGGGAGAGAGAGCAAGAGAGAGAGATAGCAAGAGGTGGAGTAACAGTAGTAGTAGGAGGAGGAGGAGGAGGAAGAGGAGGAGTAGCAGTAGTAGTAGCAGTATGTGATGAGGAGGAGGGAGAAGCCAGATTATGAGGATGCACACCTGGCACTGATCTGGCTAATCCGTGGAAGACAGAGAGATAAAGGAGCAGCTGAAAGCACCAGTGAGAG
>JANDJT010000124.1:5821598-5831981 GCA_024331685.1 Stegophilus panzeri
GATGCACACCTGGCACTGATCTGGCTAATCCGTGGAAGACAGAGAGATAAAGGAGCAGCTGAAAGCACCAGTGAGAGAATGAGAGAGAGAGAGAGAGAGAGAGAGAGAGAGAGAGAGACACGCATGTGTGCTTTGTGTTACATTTGTGTGTTTTCTGTTCTGTTTGAGTTCTGTTGATTATCAAACTTTATGTTTATGTTCAGCCGGTTCCCACCTCCTCCTTGAGCGACTTTAAAGTTAGTTACACAGTAACAGTAGTAGTAGCAGAGTAGTATTAGTATGAAAAAGGCATAAATCCTCTAAAATTGTGTATTATCCTATAAAAACAAAGAGTTGTATAACAAATGAATGATTATGATTACTGCTATAGATAAAAGATACAAGTACTGACAGATTACACATATACTGACAATATATTTAAAAAAAAAATAGATTTATACTTTTCTTTTTCATCAATAATACAGTACGATTTCATACTAAAGTCAAGGGTAAAATACACCGGTTTCTCCCTGCAGCTCTTCACACACCTGATAATGGTCCACTGACTTGTTGCATGTTTCCCAGGATCTTCTGACCGAGCAGATGAATCAGTCTAGTCACGACCTGTTTAAAAATCACAACAGCGTAAAGCTTAGAACTTCCCTCCATGTAAGGTTAGTGTGTTACTAATGCTGATTGCTGGAACCTGAGGGTATTTTCTTTTAATGTAGATCAGAGCTCCTTCAGGCAGCTTGGCCAGCTCGGAGTCTCTCACTGCGTGAACAGTGGTGGCTCGGTTCATGTGGGTCAGAGCTTCCACCTAGGGAACAATGTGAGATGGTAATAGGGATCAGTAGCACCATATTAGCCTCTTTAACTATGAACAGCGAGAGGAGTCTTACCACGCCGATGAGGTCGCCTCTCCCGTACTCTCCAGCCAGCTCTTTCTTCTTGTCCTCCCTCATGATGACGGAGCGCAGACGGCCGCTCAGCACGATGAAGGTGCTGTCTGACTTTTCACCCTGCCTGAGAGATAGAGAGACAGATACAGACCCTACAGACCCCATTGTTAATGAATAGTAAGGTGCATAATCAAGCATGGAAAGATGGTTTAGTAATTACAGTCGTCATTTCACACTCTTGGACGAAGTCAGATTTATTTGAGAGAGAGAGAGAGAGAGAGAGAGAGTGTGAGAGAGATAGAGAGAGAGATGGTACCTATAGACAGCTCTTCCGGCTTCCACTGCCATCCAGTCGAGTGCAAAATCAATCTGTCTGACGAAGGACGAGAGTCTGCGCACCACTGTGTGAGCCACGTTCAACACCACCTGTGGCTCCTCACGCATCATCCTACATGTGTGGGTAACATCAAATAGTCAAAACACACATACACTCCATACAGTGGATAGATTAGCTAGTCCACCACACAAGTGTCTTGCCTAGTCCCATGTCCTAAAAATGGTTAGCTATTGTAATATAATAATGAGAGAGGGGATGTCTAGCTAGTTAGCTAGTTAAGTGCATTAATACAGACTAGGTCAAATGAATGAGTATGAATTCCTTTTGAATGGATGACTGTGTAGCAGTAGTCCTTATCCTATTCTTAAAAAAAAAAAAAGAAAAAAAAAAGTCTCTAACGTGCTTGTGACCTTGACAAACTGGCAGCAAGTCATTGATGAAGGTTTCAGCTACGGTCCGTGGTGCTGTTTCTTCACGTTGAACGTAAAAAGATATCACTTGTGACTTAGCTGGTGTCTGCACTTGATATGTGTAACCATGAAGTCACTGCATTAGCTGCATTAAGTCAATAGGAAATAGTTTTTTCTATCTTTGGTTGTTCTGGGTACTGCGGTTTCCTCCCTCAGTCCAAAGACATGTGTTGTAGGCTGATTGGCATTTCCAAATTGTCCGTAGTGTGTGAATGTGTGTGATTGTGCCCTGCGATAGGTTGGCACCCCGTCCAGGGTGTCCCCCACCTTGTGCCCAGAGTTCCCTGGGATAGGCTCCATGCTCCCACGCGACCCTGTGACCCTGTGTAAGCGGTACGGAAAATGGATGGATGGATGGATCTCTGGTTGTTGGACAGAAGAAAAAATAATGCTGTTGATGACAGCTGGGCAGCATCAAAAAATAAATAACAATAAATAAACAAACAATAGCCTGGATCACATACACATTCGTTCACACACACGTAACCTATCAGACATGACGGAATGTGATGTGCAAACGTAAAACAAGCAATAAACATTGCACTGTGATACTGAATCTGGAAAATGCGATTCCAGGCACCTCACACAGTGATTCTCTCTCCGCAAAACCACGCATGGAGAAACCTTGCTGTCTTACACGAGACATAATAAATGTCTGATTTCACTCTGATGGCTCAATGGCCCAACGCAGGTTTTACTCAGTTTAAAACTCTCAGAAAAACGTTCACCCACACTGCTATCCATGCAAAACAGTTTGTCAGACGCAGCCATGAGGCCTCCAAGAAAAATCAATGGCTGACATTTTCTTGATATTAATCACAGGTGACCTTTGCCAGAACAGTGGAGACCAATATCTCCAGGACTATTATTCACATGAGCACGTCACTGCACGTTAATATCTCCCAGGAAGAGACCTGGGGGGTCTATCATTTATGAGTGAATCAATAGCGGACTCCAGGAATGCAGCATTGGTAGAGAGGAGACACAGCTAGTAAACAACTCAAGTATTTTTTTTATAAACATGAACTCCAAAATGAATTTAAAAAACCCTGATAACAACAGAACAACACGTTGCGCTGTATACAGAGTTGAGTTAAGCATGCATTTACTGTAATACCAAAACTGCACACGTAGCTTTTAAGACCATAAACGTAACTCTGGACTTGATGCTACTCAGACAGTTGTGTGAGAGTCATACACGTGGGCATGGTGGAGTTTACGTGTCTCAGTTACGTGTGACTCTGACCCTGGAACTATTTCTCTCGCCCGATATCGGCTCACCAATATCTGACAGTGCGATGTGACAACAATACGTCATGCCGATATTTATCTTTTAGGATGAAAATACACTCCAAATCTATGGGATGCCATTTTAGGTCAGTATTAAATACAAAACAATGACACAATTAATTTATTTATATTTTATAATGGATAAATATGATAAATTCAAGTGAGCCATTACATTTTATCCATAAAACAATTGTACAGATGAGTGCTTGGTCAGATTATCCTTCAAACCATGGGCAGATTGTCTTTATAGTAGACTGCATCAAATGAACAACAACAAAAAAAAACAGGTATTTTTTCCACTTCGCAGCTCGCCGGCTCCTACCTCCATGTTGTCAAGTGTTTGTTTACATTGCCATGTGCATTTTGTTTCGGTTCATGTCTTGTCTCCGCCCATGTCTCGTCATTGGTTGTCTCCCAAGTGTGTCATGATTACTTTCACCTGCTTTTAGTTCACCCCTTTATCAATTTTTGTATTTAAGCCCTCGTATTAATTTGTACATTACGATATGTGTATGTTCAGCGTCCCGTACCTGCAATACCAAGCCTTTGTTTTTCCTGCCCTGGTGTTCATGGACCTGATTACATTTCTTGGTTTAACGCATCAACTGTTTGCACATCACCTGACTTCTTCCTGTATTCTGACTTTGATTCCGTTTCGGATTTGCCCGCCTGTTTCAAATGAAAGGCTCTTAACCCGCAACTCTCTCCGTCTCAGCTGCCTGACATTTAAGTTGATCTGACAATTCAAAATAGCAGACAAATTAGCCAAGTACAATTAACTGTCAGTGAATGATCTCAAATAATAAAATGCAAAAGTTGTGCTGCATCAAGCGCTGTTTTATAAGCTGCTGAATAAGCCGTATTGTTAAATTAAAACCAATTTTGCAGTGATTAATGTGATAATTATTAGATATTTATTACAATGCTTGCCATCATCTCATACATCTTTGCATTAGGTTTTATTTTCATTTCTAAATGATGTCTTACTTTTATGGTACATTGTATTGCATTTGACAGCAAAGAAAAATAAAAAAAAAAAGCTTCTTCATTCTGCATCCCTGATTTTTTTTTTTTCGGGCTTAAAGACAAGTGCGTGTGTTTAAAGGCAGAGGTCTAGACCATGCTGTGGACGCTTCTACTCAAGAAACATCTGGCAACATCTGATTTGCATAATGTAAATGGAGAGCCCAGAGAATCTCTGAATACGGCCCATTATACATAACGAAACATTCATGAGAAATGTATGGGATGTCAGTAAAATCTACCTGATGGGCTAGATTTTGTTTAGGGAGATCTAATTACTGGTTTAGATGTGCATTGTTGCCATGGAGAAATCTTTCAATACCTTCGAGATTATGCCATAAACACACACAGCAGAGTGATATCATGTCAAAGCAACACTGAGTGATGGGTAGGAGACGGAACTGTAAAAATCTTGTCTAATCTTGCCAAAGAAAAGGCATTATCATAGAGTGGAGTGCAGAGTTGTGTGCAAAACCATTGTGTGTGTGTGTGTGTGTGTGTGTGTGGTTACTTACTCATAAAAGTGTGTTTTGGAGATGGATAGGAAGCTGCAGTCACGCTGAGCACGCACGCTGAAGATGAGCGGCTCCCCAGTCAGCACGGCCAGGTGACCCACCAGCTCACCCGGGTGAGTCACAAACAGACACAAGTCCTCGTCTCTGTCAATCATCCGCTGGTATACATGCAGCATACCAGAGATCACAAACTGCATGCTCACGTCCTGAAATATTAGAAAGGACACGTCACAGAGTGTGAAATATTGGGGGGGGGGGGTTCCCAGGGAACTCAGGGTATAAGGCGGGGGATACCATGGATGGGGTGCCAACACAATCGCACACCCATTCACACACTACGGAAATGCAATTTGGAAATGCAAATCAGCCTACAGAGCATGTCTTAGGACTGGGGGAGGAAACCAGAGTACCCGGAGGAAACCCCTGAAGTGCGAGGAGAACGTGCATATTCCTCTCACACAGGACAGAGGCGGGATTCAAACCTCAACCATGGAGGTGTGAGGCACACGTGCTAACCACAAAGCCACCGTGCCTCCCTACATGGGAACTATTTACGGGTAAATGACATGCGAAAACTGTTCACAGAATACACAGGAAGATCTGATCATTGCTGAGATCATCCAGATGTGAACTGTTTAGCAAAACCAAAAAAAAGATGATGTGCTCTCATAATGTTTGACACCAGCTGAACACCTGGGTTGAATATCTCTACAGACCTGGTCTCCTTGGTTTGCTACCACACTTCCAGCCTTCACTTGTCTCAGAGTAACTCTGCCTTCCAGAAGACTTGGGTCCTGGAGGACAAAGACGAATCAATATTATTATAAAGCCTTAGGCGTGACTCCACACTCACAGGATTGTATTCGTTTAATTCTTCCATGCAGAACAAAGCTTTGCCTGGAGCTGAATGATCTTGAGCAGGTCCTTCTTGGCAGCCTGAAAGATGGCATTGACTTTGTTGTGGTGGACGTTGCCGGAGTGCCCCCCAGTGTCAGAGTAGAGGTACACGGCAGATGGAGCAGGCTGCATGGTCACGGTCTTCTTCAGAATTGACTTGAGAATTCAGAAGAAGAAGAAAAAGAAAATCATTAAAGAAAAAACACATTTATAAACTGTGTAAAAGTTGTCAGGTTGTAAATTATACAAGAAAGTACCTTATGCATGGTTTTCTGAAGAGTCCCTTCCTCAAAGGCAGTGTTGAGATCACTGCCTCCTGCTGTAGGAAAGAAACATGACGTTTTAAAGAAGTTCACACTGGGAAAGACGTTATAGTTATCAGGTTTTTATTAGTCTGAGCTGATTAGGCTTATGTCCAGTTCACTACAGCATGTAGCTATCCAACAGCTTGAACATTTTAATAGGAACACCTGTACAACTGCTCATTTATGACCAGTCTGGCCATTCTCCTCTGAACTTTATTATCAACAAGGCGTTTCCACCAACAGAACTGTCGCTCACTCTGTGTTTTTTGTTTTTCGCACCATTCTGTGTAAACTCTAGAGTTGTGTATGAACATCCCAGGAGATCAGCAGTTTCTGAAATACTCACACCAGCCCACCTGGCACCAACAATGCCATGGTTAAAGTCCCAGAGATCACACTTTTTCTTCATTCTGCTGTTTGATGTGAACATAAACTGAAGCTCTTGACCTGTATCTGCATGATTTTATGCATTGTGCTGCTGACACATGATTGGCTGAGTGGATACCTGCATATATGAGCAGGTGTACAGGTGTTCCTGTCATTTCACCCAGGATAGCATTTCTCTGTCTGCTGAAATAAATTCACGTCGACAAAACATTTAGATCGCCTTGTTACATGTCAAATTCAGTATCTATGTCCAAATTCAAGTCAAATTTGGAACTTTTTAACCTCAACTCCAAGTCAATGACTCGAGTACTCCATCAGAGCTGTATAGGTGTGCTTAGATGATGAGAACGACCTGTAATCTAACTACCTGAAAGTGAGCTTTCTAACGGCGTGGACATGGAACGGGATTTCCTGAAGACCGCTGAGGGACTCTGCATCGGTCTGGGCTTCCCCTCACCTGAAATGACCAGAATCAAAATTACACATCATTTACGCAGCATTAACGGTGCCAGTGGGGCTTGTCACGGCCTTTATCCTGGTCAGTGGTAGATCCCGAGCCAATCCCAGGAACACTAGGCGTGAGGTGGGAATACGCCCTGGACTGAACACCAGTCCATCACAGGGCACCAGTTTTTTTTTTTTTGTTTTTTTTAAAACTACTGAAGTAACAAAATCTTTATCAACAAAATCTTTAATCCGCTAAAGAAAAGTGTAATATTTGGTGGCATGATGAACATATCATGACTTTTTCATACCATTCCACAAAACTAAGAGGAGCAGACAGACCTGCTTCGGTTTTCTTCTCTGTGCTTCCGTGAGCAAGTTTCTCAGCTATAGCTTCCTCTCCAGTATATGAGAGTCTGCGATGGCTTCGGCCTGGGCTTCCGTCACCCAGTATCTTGGCCACGTTCTCCAGAGGAACGGCCTGACTCTCCTGAGACACACAGCACACACATCTGGATATTAGATATTAAAGATCAAGGTGCTGATCTTTTAACAACAAGCATACCAGGTGAAAATCAGAGAAGTGTCGGGTCAAAAACGACTAGCGGTGCTAATTACCTTTATTTATCAATTACAATAATTGATAAACGATTTTCAAGAGCAGTTTCCCTCACAAAATGATCTGTTTGCACGAACGCATCAGTGTTATCTAAAAGTCATTCCTTTCGAATATGTGAACTTGATATTCATATTGTTATTTCAATATGTAACGCTTTTCAGTCGGCATGTTTTCACGTGCAGGTCAGGTGGAACATCGAGGCTCTGACCAGGTTGAACAGCTCGGTGGTCAGCCCCAGATAGTTGTGCAGGGCGAGGAAGGTCACTCTCTGCAGACGGACCATCATGATCTGTACAAGACACACACTGTAAAAATCAACATCCAACATACAAAAGCTGTTTTGTAAATGGTTTTTAAAAAAATTTTAATTAATGGATTTCCAAATGGAAGTTCCCCTGTTTACTCATCTGAGCATTATCCATACAAACTGTACTTAGAGTGATGACTGTTGGTACATTTTTACCCAAATGTCTTCCAACTGCAATGTATTTCTATCTTTTCATAACAGTGCTTGGAAAAGTTTAGACACACTCATTCTTTATTTTTATTTTTTTCCCTCACATTTTAGAATAATAATAAAGTCATCGAAACTCTGGAGTAAGACAAGTGGAACTATGGGAATTATGTTGTGATAAACTATCCAAAATAAATCAGAATAATT
This sequence comes from Stegophilus panzeri, assembly GCA_024331685.1. Classification (NCBI taxonomy): domain Eukaryota; kingdom Metazoa; phylum Chordata; class Actinopteri; order Siluriformes; family Trichomycteridae; genus Stegophilus; species Stegophilus panzeri. The sequence continues at coordinate 5,829,428 of JANDJT010000124.1, forward strand.
TAGTATTTTAGCATCTTCAAAGTAGTCACCTAGAAATTTCCAGAAATGTATTCTTGGCATTTTCTCATCCGATTTCTTGAGGAATTTCCCTGAGATGCTTTTTAAACAGTATTAAAGGAGTTCACACCTACGCTGGACTCTTATCGGATGCTTTTCAGAATATTTCTCTCAGAGTCATCCATTTTAAAAAAAGATTTTCTTGTAAATAAAATGTTAGTTTTCTAATGAAAGAAATGAAAATGTCGGCACAATTATATTTTTGTCTACAACACTGATTTCAAACATTTAATCATACACCTTCAGACCAAAAGGTTTTTAAGATCATGAGAAACATTTCAGTCGAGTGTCTCCAAACTTTTGACCGGTCGTGTGTTATTACTCGTTAGATAATGTGGCTACTTGTTTTCCAAATTTAAGTCAATTAACCTTTTACACAAGCTACAGCTTCACTATGGGAGTTCCCCAGGGCTCAGTTGCTGGTCCATCCTTGTTCTTATTGTATACTATATTACTAGGCTTAGTGATTGGTTGACATGCCTCTAAAATATATTCCGACATTCTGAACATCTTCAGTAACCTCTCTATCCTGGCCAAGGTCATGATGGATCCAGAGCCTATCCTAGGAAATGACACACTCTGGATGGGATGCCAGTCCATCTCAGGGCATCATGCATACACACACACACACACACCCCTAGAAGCAATTTAGGGTAGCCAATGTACCTACTGGCATGTTTTTTGGGAGTGGGAGAATCCAGAGGAAACCCTCATAGACAGGGGAGAACATGACACTATGAAACCTCACATAGATGGTAACCCCAGCTCAGGATCGAACCGAGGCGCCTGGAGCTGTATTGTGGCAACACTACCCACTATACCACCACACCACCATCTTTCACTGAACGACTGAATTGCATTCGATTTGCTGTGTGGAATAATCAGTACCTGAACGACTCGGACCAGAGTTTCAGGATATTTCTCAAACACGGACTGAAAGGCTGCAGCAGGGAGACGGAGCACGGTGGATGGAGCTGCAGCGCGGGCTGATACTGTCTTATAGGGGGCTGGATATCCCTATTCAGGACAAACACATGACGTCAAACATCACAGTACAAGTTCAATGAGTCGGATAATATAAGGGAGCTCTGATGAATCTTACAGTGATGACATCCAGGATACTAAGCAGACTGTGAACACTGTCTCCAGGCAAAACATGCTTTACCACCAGCTCTGTGCCGTCCTGAGAGGAAAGAACAAATTGTTTACTTGTTCTTACCAACAGACATCTTAGGACAATATGCTACTGATTATATGTCACTATATGCTTATCTAAGGAGATTTGTAAGCACTTCTAGACCTTGTCTCAAGTTTCCTACAAGAGAGTTATACTAATCATAGAGATCCAGTGCTCAATAGCTCATTTATAATCCATTATAAGCGTTCAGGTTTTTTGTGTAAGACTTATTTTATATTTGCCTAGCTTAACTACCACTTTTTATTGTGTCTACGGCAGTAATAGTGATTAACGTGCAAGCAAACAACAACCTCCAGGTGTATAAATGTTTAGATTGGTAGTACATACATGTTTTGTCTTTTGACCTTGCTTTTTCATGGGAAATAGTTTTAGTTCTTTGAACTAGTAGCTTTTCATATTTCGATGCACCCCCACAAACCATTTGAGAGATACACACATACATAGAATACTGTGCACTATAATGTTGCCAAACTATCTACCCCTACATGCACTGAAGTTATTTCTGATGGTCCGGTACCTACATTCTGATTAACGCAGAGGTCCAGTCGGCCGTTCTGCACCACAAAGATGCTGTCGTCTGTGTCTCCAGGCCGGAAAAGTCCCTCTCCCTGCTGCAGCTCCACGAACACCATGTGACGGCACAGCTCCAGGAACAGGGGCTTCTCAAAGTGACCCAGAACCCTGAGCACAGCACAGGAGAACACATGACACAGCTTTACTATGGTCAGGAAAGGACTCTACTTCCCTAAAGGCAGTCAAGGCTACGTTTCTGAGCTAGTCACCTGAAATCTCCTCAAAAAACTGACCTGTTAATAAATAAATAAAAAACCAGTACATTTGGAAAAACTACTGAACCGTTACTTCTTTGAAAGTCTCTAATGGAACCCACCTGACGTTCTTCAGCATGTACAGGACCTCAGAAGGCAGGTGAGAATTTTGAACGTCATACTCGGTCAAATCTGCCTCCAGAACTGACGGAGGCGGCTCTTTGGGCTCAAGAGTGGGCGGCTCCCGCCGAATACGCAATATCCTTATTGGATGAAACAAAGAAAGCAAGTGTGACACAGGACATTTGTCTCAAATATCTAATGGTAACGGTTATTAATAACTGGACTACAGCTGGAAGGGTTTATGTACTTGCGTGCAATTGAAAGAACTTTGGGTCTCTTTCTGGTTCGTTTTTGAGACACTGGACCTGAGTTGGCTGGAGAGGATAACGTCTGCACCTAAAGCAAAGACACAATGTCAAACTATGAGCGTTTAACACACACACACACACACACACACACACACACACAC
>JANDJT010000124.1:5851297-5871106 GCA_024331685.1 Stegophilus panzeri
TACATTTTCACACAGGCCCAGTTGGTACTGGATAACGTTTTTTGCTTCAATAAATAACATTATCATTTAAAAACTGTGTTTACTCAGGCTTCCTTTGTTTTATCTTAGATTTTTGTTTTTAGAAACCAAAAGAAAACAGTATATTTTTTCACAGCACTGTATCTATCTATCTGTCTATCACAGAATGATTAAATGCTGGTATTACATTATCCAGAGTGGTCTGGCTGACGGAGTAATCCTCGATACTCAGCACCTCCACCACCTGCTCCATCTTACTGAACACCTGAGCCAGAGAGATATTCTCTGACTTCAGCTGGTACTGGATCTTAGTGTGGTGTCTCTCCTGTGAGGTGAGAGAGCAAAAACCTGTTACAAACCTGTTACTGCAAACTAAACCCATACACACTCACTGGGCACGTATTCACTTTACTCAACATCACAGTAACACTGCACAGCTGTGAGAAAATCACTGTTATTTTAAATTAGAGATTTTTTTCCTCCTACTTCCACCTACAGATTCAGAAATTATCGGCAACCAGATCTCACAGACCCATATGCCGAAATTGTGGCCAAGGCTTCCATAGCCAGATATACTGACACACAGGACCATTTCTAGCTAAATGTGATATAAGCAGTCACTCCAAGCCACCAGGGGCCCTCACAAGAACGCAATATTTAACTACAATAATTCAATTAAATTAATTAGAAGTTAGAAATAAATGTGTTTATTGTTGTTGTTGTTGTTGTTGTACACACCCATCTGGGCCATTTCTAGCCAATAGTGGTATAAGCAGTTGCTTAGGGCCACCAGGGGGCCCCATAAGAACACAGGATTTAAATAAATACACACACACACACACACACACACACAAACAGAATGAAGAGTAGGATAAAAAAAAAAAATATATATTTTAAATAATAGTTTCTTCTTTTTATTATTATTCTTAATGCTACTAGGCGGATGTGGCTTAGCGCCCCCAAATGTTCAGAAGCGACCCTGCGTAAGCATGTAAATGTTTGAGAATTCGAAATCTTAAAAGTTTGTTGGTGCTAATAATTCTGTTTTATGTGGTTGTGTACACGATGTACTATAGCATGACTTTAATGCTGAGAAGCGAAAGGGACTATAAACAGCTCCATAAAACTCCACAAGCACTGCAAATCCTGATTGTGAATCTCTCTCACTTTAGTATTACAGTTGAGCGAAAATAAAAGGAAGGAAATGTAATAAAAAGATTTTTCCTCCCACTTTCCTTCTGCAGCCAGTTTACAGCTTGACACTAACATAACATAAATAAAGAGCTTTGAACAAACAATAGAAACACGTGTATTAATTAATACTAACAATATAGTAAACATAATAAAAATGGCAACGAGTAGTATAAAAATAAAAGCCTTGCCTTTAAGATGGCCTCTGGGAAGTTCCTGTTAAAGAAGCGGATCACTTCCTTCACGCTAGCAGTCGTCTTGGTGCGCACTGTGATCATGTAACCATCCCCAAACCTGTGGATGTGAGATCAAATGCCTCATACTGTAGACTCATACTGGAAATAGAAACTAGTGCAATTTAAACTACAGGTGAGTGCAAAAGTTAGCACACCTTTACTTTAAAATGAGATGAACCTACAAGACATTTAATGTAAGTTAAGCTTTACAAACATTCCTCTATTATTATAAGTGATAAAAATGGACTAAATATAAATATAAATGTGGACTTTGACTGAACTTGTCTTTTTCATATAAAAAGAATGAAGCAGCTGTGGTTCAGGTGGTAGAGCAGATTGTCCACTAATCGTAGGGTTGGCAATTTGATTCCTGGCCCACGTGACTCCACTTACCGAAGTGTCCTTGAGCAAGGCACTGAACTCCAAGTTGCTCACAATGGAAAGTTAGTGCCTTGCATGGCAGCTCTGCTACCATTGGTGTGTGAGTGTGTGTTTGAATGGGTGAATGAGAACCAGTGTAAAGCGCTTTGGAACCACTAAGGTTAAAAAAAAAAAAAGCACTATATAAGTGCAGACCATTTACCATTTACCATTTTCAAATTCAAAACAGGTGTCTTATCTGTTCATGGTCCATGGTGCTAGTCAAAAGTGCCGGTTTGAAGCGCCATTATAAAACATAACCACTTTAAATTGTCTTTTTAGCCATGAGGTAATCACTACTGCTAACTGTTGCTGCCATTCGGTCATGCTAGTTGTTTACGATGACCATATGAAAAGAATTTTATGTAGCTGGACCCTTACAAGTTTTACTTGAATACTCCTACTCTATACCAGGTGTAAATAGGAAACATTATTACATATAGATGGACTTCTGTTTTGTAGATAAACTCTAAAAAAAAGAATAAAAAAAATAATAATAGTTACGATTTCCCACACAGAATTTAAGGGTGTGCAAACATTTGCACTCAACTGTACCCACCTGTTCTTGAGATGCTGAATGCTGCCCAGACACTTGAACCGCCCATTAACCATGATTCCCAGACGAGTGCACAACGCTTCACACTCCTCCATACTGAAAAAAAAACAACCCACCAGTTTGGTCTTAACACTTACAAATCAATCAATCAATCAATCAATCAATCAATCAATCAATCAGTCAATCGTCACCTGTGTGATGTCAGCACCACCGACCGTCCCGTCTTGATGATGTCAAGGATAAGGTTCCAGAGGAAGCGGCGTGCTTTCGGGTCCATGCCGGTGGTGGGTTCGTCCTATGGGACACAGCAGAGGACATGATCAGGGACAGAGCTCACTTGTTTCAAAGGTTAAGGATAAGAGAACACAGCCGAGGAGCTCCAACCAGGAAGATCAGGGACGGGTATCCGATGAGAGCGATGGCTGTGGACAGCTTGCGTTTGTTTCCTCCGCTGTACGTTCCGGCTGGCTTGTCCGCGTACTTCGAGAGCTGGAGCTTCTCCAAGGCCCATTGCACCACCTGAGGGGTGAGACAGAAGGGGACAGAGAGGAGAAGTGAAATGAAATGAGAAGGGCTTGATTAGGACTGAACCTAAATTGCACTTGAAACAGTTGTTAAAGGAAGTAATTGGTTTTTCAAAGTGGCTCTACGTCTTTTCCCAAGCTGTTTAAACAAATCTGTATATTAGATTTTCGTACTCGTGTGGTTTATCGTAACAATTGGTACATCCTTAAAGACACGGGTTTAGTATTTATTATTCAAATATAATCAATTTAACAATTAAGGATTAACACAATCTTAAGGAATCTTGACTTTCATTAATAAAATAAACAAATGTCAATCAAAAATTGAGTGAAAAAAAAAATGCTCGAAACACTCCCTTACCCGCTCCTCGTCCTTCCACGGTATACCTCGGAGGCGTGTGTATAGCTCCAGGTGCTCTCGTGCAGTTAGGTCCTCAAACAGAGCATCAAACTGAGGACAGTAACCAATACTCTGCTGCACACACAAAAGATCCTTCAGTATACTGTGGAAAGAAAGAGGTTTAACCAGATTATTTCCTGTTATTGAATCATACATACAACATGATCTAGGCTTTCTCGAAGATAAATCTTTATTGTAATGAACTTTAATCTGTCATTCAATAGAAGTGTGTGTGTGTGTGTGTGTGTTATGCATGCGCTGATAAGATCTAATGTAAGATAAAATAATTACTTTCTTCTCTGTAACACAAATTTGACAGGCAGTGTGTGTAACCATGTTAACAAGCTCACTCATGCCTAGTGTGTTAATATGTATGAGGATAAGATTATTCCAAAAAGCCAATAGGTCACGTCTAGTAACCTGTGTCGTTCGATAAACGCCTCTCCTCCTGTAGTGCTTTCATCTCCAGTCAGCATTTTAAAAGTAGTCGTCTTTCCTGCACCATTGACTCCCAGCAGCCCAAAACACTCTCCAGGACGGACACCCAGACACAAGCGGTCCACCGCCAAGATGCGTCCCATCTTACGAGACTTATACACCTACGAATGGATATTTACACGGATGAGCGTGAAATAATGGTTGATGATTAAAACATAGTGTATTTAAGTGAATTACGGCACCACAAAGAAGTTCCAGATTCACCTTAGTGAGATTTTCAATCTTCAGCATATCGTTCGCAGCATCTCCTCGGAGTACTCTTCGTCTCTCGCGCGCTACATCGACATCGTCGTCTTCAATTGGCTGACTGTTTACAGGCAATCTCCTGTGCAGAAAATACAAACGCAGCACGATATACACAAAAATCCACCTAGTTTTATTTGGATTCATTTGAGCATAGTAGCTGCACACGCTCACTGAGGTTTACGCAGGAAGTTGTACTGGCACAGGATGGTGATAAGAAAGCCGACGAATCCCTCGATGGTCATGGCCACCAGTCCACGCGTCACAATGTCCCACTCGAACGGAGACTTCACCTTATCAAACTGACCTGCAGAACATGGATTTGTTCATTAGAGGGCAGCAAAGAACGTCAGAACGTGCCATTTCCGAGCCTGCAGATAGAACCGTAAAGGACCATACCTATTTTGGCATAGTACTCGTTAATGTATTCGTTGTAGGCCATCTCCATCAGCCCGTGACCCAGGTTATAGTTCGGAAAGATGAGGAAGCATGACTTTAGATAGCTGTTCACCAGCTTCAGGTCCTAGGAGGGGATTGAATGATAATATTACTATTCAAAGAAATCAACTTCACGTCGTTTTCTTTGTTCTTAAAGTTACAGATTTACCTCTGACTGTTACAAAGTGTTGAAACTGGAGACTCCTTCCAAAAATGTTTACTCTTTACAGAACTCTTCACCATATAAACAATTATAAGTTTTTCAGATCTGTGTTTGTGGATCGTCTGCCATACAAGTCCCTGTGTATGTTGTTACTATAAAAATTATAACAGTCCATACCACGTTGTTATGGAAAATAATTCATCACGTTTGGACCAATCACAGATTTGAGAATTCAACAGTGCTGCGATTTAAATACACGTATATCACATATTTCCTATTTGTTTCTAGTAATGACCTTTAATAGACAGTATAGCATCTTTTAACTTGTTGAATAGAGCTTTCGACTTTCTTCAAACTAAACAATAAAATATAATAGAATATAACAGAAAAACATTTTCTTTGAGGAAAAGAACTCGTTTCTGAATCTGAGGGGTTAAATGCTTCTGAATAGACTCTCCCAGTTCCCAGAAATCCTCTTATCTCTGACATGAAGTGAGCACACTAAAAGACAAACATCATGTTCCTGGTGTGTACCTTGTCATGTTCAAACAGCTGGAGGAGGAAAGTGGCCACGGTGGCCGTGATTCCTATGAAGAGGTTAATAACGATGAGGAAAACATAGGCTGTGCTGGGAACCTCAAACCAGAAAGAGGCTGGATACATGATGGGGGTTATGGACCAGCTGGAGAAAATAAGATCAGGAGAGAAAATACCAATATCACTGATCAAACGCGATGAACAAATACTATCTATCCTTTCTGAATACTTATAATGAGAAATGAGAACCTAGCTCATACAGTATATATTTTCATTTAAAGATGAATAAATGTTACTTTATCATTCTGGTCCAGTATTATTTGCTCCCTAAAAAGTAACTGATAGAATAATTATGATATAGTATTGATGTTTTTCAATATAGCAGAACCCACTGAAGCTTCAAAGCTAATTGATAAACTGTATTTATGATATATTTTCAGTCATACAGAGTCTTTTCTTACTAATGTTTTAACACGTCTGAGAGAAATGTGGATTTTCCCTACCATTTTCTATTTCCCTTCAATCCTATTTCCATATTAAAACTGCTTTTCTATTATCCGTATAAAAGACTTTACAGCTGAGTGCTGAGGTTTTTTTTTTTGTGATTAGCTCATCCTCAGCGTTCATATTTTCCAGTTTTGTAGCAAGTGTTATCACAACGTTAACCATGTGACCAGCAAATATACTGGATACTGTTTTTTTTTCCATTTTGTAGTGACAGGAGTACCCATACTGGTATGATATTAACAGAGTAACTATTGTATCACAGTAGATTTATAAAGTCCATTTATTAAGAATTTAAGCTCATAAGGGTACAAGACGAAAAGATTTTCGGCTTTGTATGGTCATACAGTATAACAGCAGTACTTGATATCAATCCCTCCAGGGTTTCGAACATGAGTCAAGTGACGTCATCGCAAATTTGAGGGAAAAAGCCATAGCTAAATAAAAAAAAATCTCTGCGAAATCCTGTATGGACTCTAATATTAAAACAGAGCAATGTACTGTCTTATTGATTCTAAGATTTCAAAATATGTATTGCTTGAGTTATGCCTGAATTAAATATATATATATATTTACAAATTCAGGTAAGCAGTGACTTCAATTATCTCTATGCAAACAATGATCTAGCTATTTCTCCACGTTCTCCTCCATCTTGACTCAGATTCAGTGTCATTTCATGCGCTGAGCATACGTACCCATAGAGCAGGAAGAGAGCAACCACTGCTGGGAAATTCTTGGGGGACGTGTAAGCAGGCAGGTCAAACACAAACAGAATGAGAACGCAGCATGTAGCTGGGACCAGGTAATTCAGCTAACAGTGGAGAGAGAGAGAGAGTGCAAAAAAGTCATTCACACTACAGCAGTACACTCAGTTTGAAAAAGGGGATCACATGACTCTACAATCGTCCTCCATCTCACCATGTCCCAAATGTAGTTGGCCAGCCAGTAGATGACAGGGTCACAGCCGCTCACAAACTGCAGGTGCTTAGCCTTGGTGGACTTCTCAGCCACCAGAAAGACCACAAAACTGGCTGGGACAAAGGACATGGCCACGATGATGAAGATGGCAATGACCACATCAGTGCCCTGGAGTCTGGTGTCAAGAAGGTGAAAAGTGTTAGAAACGAGCTGAGGGGGCTCAGAGAGGACAAGAAGAGAGTATGAGAGAAAGTATTAGAAAAGGGCATAGATGAAAAAGGGGTGAAAGAAAGCACTTACAGGTAATCCAGAGAAAGACTGGCACTGGTCCTGTTCATGGGGTGATTAGTCACCGTGATACCTGAATACATGCATACACAAACACCATGGTAAATAATTAACACAAAACTACGCTTTGAAACTACCTAGTGAAATACTAGCTATTACACTACTGTAGAGTCTATTATATGATCACCCCCAGGGTGAGTTCCTTCTGAATTAGGGACGTGTTCCAGTGAACTCTTTTACCAGCTTAGTACTAATAGCAAACTCGTGACCGTAATAGTGACCCCACATAAGCAGCCTATAAAAGGTCCCCACTGTGTCATGCTTGTTCTCTTTCTCATTCTTGTTTTACAGAAGATGTGAAGAATGAACACTGAATATAGCATTGATGCATTGATGCACAACCTAGAGGATAGTATTTTATTATTTTGCATATTACAATTCTTATGTCATTGTTACAGTATTTCAGGGCAGGATGGTGAGCTTTCTTCTTATGCCAGGCCCTGATGGAGTTGGGAGGATGGACATTATCAACATGCACATTTTTTGGGACCAGAGCATCTTTGACATTCTCTTACAGAGCCTTGCATTAAATGCAGCATAATGGCTATTTATTGACATTCTCTGATGCTGCATTGCCGCAGCAGGAAATGAAGCAAGCAGCAGGCATGGCTGCAAAGTCCAATAAGAAGAAAACAGTAAGCTCCTTTGCTGAGCTGTCACGGCAGAAGTGTTCTTTTGTATCTTATGTCCAGAAAAAGATTTGTTTTTTTTTTTCAAAAATGACATTTTTCACACCTCTTTTTTTTAGTTAGGTAATTACAGTTACATTCATGTTGCGCTTTTTCTATAAAGGGGAGGGGGACGATGACTCCTCAACCACCACTAGTGTGTAACATCCACCTGGATGATGCGATGGCAGCCATAGCGCACCAGAATGCCCACCACACACCAGCTATTGGTGGAGAGGAGAGAGTGATGTAGCCAATTCGGGGATGGGGATTATTATGGGGCCATGAAAGAGAAGGGCCAATGGGGGAATTTCGCCAGGACACCGGGGTTATACCCCTACTCTTTACGAGAAGGATTTTTAATGACCACAGAGAGTCAGGACCTCAGTTTAAAAATGGAGTTCTTACCATAAGCTGCAGGGTTGCCCTTGCTAAGGGGCAGGTTAGCACGCAGGATGGCATTGTTCAGCACGTTCAGGTAAGTGGGCATGCTGTGGTAGCCTTTATTGTTGTACAGCACCTGCAGAGACAGAAAGAAAGCAGAAACCCTGCTGATCAGACCAACCATGACCTTTAAGAAACCTTTATAAGAAATGCACGCTAGCTCACCTGGGCCGATCTCCGCACTGCTATCTTGCGTGCCATGAGCGATTTCTTTCTCTCAAAGGATGCTGGGACTGATTTCTGGATGTTTCCAACAGTGATGCCTCCATACCTGAGAAAACAGTAAAATAGTATAAGTAGAGACTGGTTTTGTAACACAACTGTATAAAAAAAACAAGAGCATAACAGCTCAGGTAAACTGACGTGCTGTGACCCAAAAGAAAATGGCACAAGAAAGCTCTACTGTGACTTATTTTGCCCTTCACCTGTGCAGTCTCATGCGGTCGGAAGTGTAGAGAAGGTACTCGGACACGTTGCGACCTGTGATGTCTACCAGAATGTCCCCCGTGACCACTTTCGTGAGGGGCGGTCGTCCGCCGACACCGCTTGGGCACGAGAATCCTGTTCCCTGCATGGAACAGATGCAGCGCACCGGCTCTCGGATAGACAGTGGCAGTGGAGGAGGAGACGTCACCATCTCTGTAAAACCAACGCACACACACACACACACACACACATTACTACAAGCAGTCACATCATCAGTACAGGCAATTCGGATTTTGATGGAGACAACTACACTCATTTAGCCAAGATAGGTTTGCTTAATGCATACAAAATCTTTTTTATTCATATAATCAGCTGTTAAAAACCTTTCAAAGATCCCATTTTTAAAAAATTCACCAACAGAGTGACTTTAACTGTATCACTGACTGGTCTGTATCACGGCTTAGGATTCACTTAAATGAGCCTCACCGTGGGCAGTGGTGGGCGGAGCTGCTGTGTAGTTCCACAGAGCATCATCAAAGCGTGGCTCTGGGTAATCGGAGGGTGCGGGCGAGGGTGGAGGTGGGACGAAGTTAGACAGAGGCACCCCCTGGGTGAACGAGTCCAGGCACATGGGGTCAAAGTAGCGTGCTGCCAGTGTTTTGGCATTGTTGGCGTAGGGGTTGAGGCTCTGCGCCAACTGGTCAAGTGTACTATTAAAGGGGGTTTTGAGAACACAGGTTGCACCCACACCTGAGGGCAAATGCAGCGTACTGATAATCTTTTGAGGGCCAGCATCCGGGGAGAGCTTGCTCCTGTAACAGCAGAGCAGGACAAGTGATTATAAATAAAAAATACACCACAAATCAATAAATTAGCACCAGAAACACTAAGCACATCACAAATATTTCCTAAAGAAATATATTTAATGTGTTTCAGGGTGGAGTTTTCCTTTAACTAGAACTTTACTGTTAAAAGCTAAATCCTGATGCTGATCAGAATTTTATGCACATGCCTCATCCTATAATGATTGGCAGTAGTGTCTGTCAGGCGACTTTAACAACCTGACGTGTTGGAAACGAGAGTAGGAATGTCAAAGTAGCGTCAATCATCTTTACAATAATTTTTCTAATGGATAATTGGATAAACTTGTTTATGATGCTTGTTTATGGTCCTGAGTCACACCTGTACTGCAGACGCTCCTCGTTGGCAAAGGGGATGAAGTTTCCTCTGGGCTGGGTGTAGTTATGATACTGAGACGGTGACAGAATGAGGGGAGGCAGATCACCTGCAGAGCCAAAACACAGTTCATAATAGCTTTCCAAATGCACGATTCAACATGTATAAGATGTATAAGAGCGTAACTATTGATCGTGGCAAGTGACACACTCCTTAATATATTCTATCACTTCACAACAATCTATCTAATCGATATTTAAAGAGAACAGACGTGAGGCTTGTTCTGTCGTGTACTGTGTAGGATATTTCCATGAAGATAATGACACAATGTCCATGCTAGTGCACTGTACTTTCACACAACTCCATCCTGCTCAGTCTTACCTATCTCAGGCACGGAGAGAGCGACAGTCATTGCCACACAAACGAAGAAGGCAGGCAGTAGGATCTGCGAGAACAGGACCTTGGTGTTCCTCTTGGCACAGTGGAACCTTTTGACAATGAGGCCGTGGAACTGGCGAAGTCGCAGCCACCAGCCCTCTAGCTTAAAGCTACCCTGGCCCTCCAGCACATGCGGCTCAGGGGAGCTTGGCTCCTCTTCGTCTGGACAAAAGATAAAAAAAAAATTAAGGTCCACAGATTATATAGATAATTATAAATTATTCATGAGCTGTTTTTAAACCGATGGAACTTTTCTATCTAAATGGAAATAATGTGTAATGTTTCGGTGAACTAACCGGCAATGTAAATGTTAAATCTAGAATTTCGAAACCCGCAAAAGCACGAAGATGAACGTGATAACTGAGAATTTCTAATATCCAACATGATTATCTTCAACAGGCTACATCCAACAAGCCCAGGCATGCCTAGCAACGAAGTACCCGGAGGGAAATAATGTCAGAGCCTGAAACCTTTTTACAAATGACTTCTTGTACATAAATGGCAGTGAACCCTGAGTGATGGAAAAACAAAATGGATATCCATGTCGGTTTCCTCAGAGTTCTCTGGTTTCTTCCCACCACCCAAAAACATGCCGATAGGTGGATTGACTACACTGAATTACCCCTAGGTGTAAATGTGTATGCATGATGCCCTGCAATGGACTGGTGTCCCACTGATGTTTTCTCACCTCCCCCATCCCCCACCCCAGGCTCAGTATTTTCCAGAATGAACAAGCACAAAGCTTGCTAGAAAACTGAATAGCTAGTTCACCCACTAAGTGATTAGTGGGTAGATTAAATGAAATCCAGTCATTTAGTGAATTATTGCAGCCTCAGCAAACAAACAGTAGAGCTTGACAATTCCCAAAATCCCAAAACTACAGGGACTCAGTCCTATTAGTTAGACCCTCTGCTACATTAACTCTTGGCGCACTGTAAACCAGTGAAAGATTTAACAATAATATTACTATAAGAATATGCCCACCTCTAAGGCTGGTTGAGTCCAGGTCCTGGGGATTATTAAACAGTGGGTAGTATTCACCGTAGAAGTCGGAGTACGGTCCTCCCTCATCACCTCTCACTGAACCCACAGAGGAATTTGAGTGTAGCGAGGCCTGACTGGAGCTCAGCCTTGAACTCATCACCATATTGCTCATCTCCACTTCAGGCCGGGTCACGGCACCGAGCGGAGCTCCATCACACTGCTGCCCTAGCAAAAGGGAGGAAGTCTTCCCCACTGATGCCCCACCTGGGGAGCTCTTTATATCTATCAGAGAAAGGAAGAAAGAGAAAGAGATCAGAAGAGTGTATTATGTGTATGAAGGCACGACAGATAAACGTACAGACTTCACTGAGAAACAGTATACAAAGAGACACAATGATGTTGTTTGGTTTCCTTCTATATAAAACATTGCCTGGTCTTTTTCCAATCTTCAGCTGTCGGTTTCGGTGAACCTGTGCCAAATGTAGCCTTAGATTCCTGTTTTCGACTCACAGGAGTGAAACCTGGTGTGGTCATCTGCTATCATAGCAGATCTATCTTAAGTATAGATGTGTTGTGCATTCAGAGATGCTTTTCTGCTCAACACGGTTCTAAAGAGTGATTATTAGAGTTACTCTAGCCTTCCTGGCAGCTCAAACCAGTCTGGCCATTCTCCTTTGACCTCTCTCATCAACAGGGCGTTTCCACCTGCACCATTCTGTGTAAACTCTATGGACTGTTTTCAGCAGTTTCTGAAATACTCAAACCAGCCAGCATGGTACTCACAACCATGCCATGGTCAGTCACTGAAATCACATTTTTACCCATTTTGATGTTTAACTAAAGTTCTTGACCTGTATCTGCATGGTTTTATATTTTGCACTACTGTCACATGATTGGTCGATCGGATATTTGCACTGCATGTGTATGGGTGTTCCTATTAAAGTGGCTGGTGAGTTCATAGTGTTCATAGTAATATCTTTTCATCCCCTCTCTCACCTGCGTCACTGTTCTCAAGTGACAGATCTTCCTCCGACACTTTTAGAAAGACCTCCTCCAGCGTCGTGTCCATCACACCAAAGCTGGTGAGAGCAAGATTGTCCAAACTCTGCTCCAGAGCCTGGCAGGAGGAAACTTCCTGTTAATTTGGAGCTGGCTGAGTACTGTTCCGATACCAAACAGTCCAACTTTATAACTAATGGTCTTTAATAGTTCTTTTGGAAATGACTAGTGTGGGTGTGTTTACCTGAAACAGCCGCTCGAAGCAGCCCTTCCTGACAGCCTCGGATGGCAGGATGTAGGACAGCTCTGTGTTGGAGTCGGACACCAGTAGGCAGGAGGCTACATACTGGCGGATAAACTGAGTGACTCTGGTCTCTGAGCACAGGGACAGGGATGAGGAGGGGGGCATACTCGACTGATCTGAGAAACAAACAAAGACAAGGGTTTTAAGCTGAAATGTGAAAGCTGAACGAAAGAAACGGCCAAGAATATACATTTACCTGCTAGTTGATTAGAGAAAGCACAAGACTAATCCATGTCTAATACACTCTTACTAGCACTACACACATTATTTGTGACAGCCACATCTGCTTCTGCTTCTTTAAAATAAATTTCAAGTACCTAGTACAGCTTTATTTCATGAATTTTATTTAAATGTGTAAAATAATATTTTGTCTATTTATTAGATCCACAGAGCTTTTTATTCCAGAATTTTCCAACGACAGAACACATTAGGTCCAAGTCGACATGATTTAAATTTTATTAGGTAAGATTAGTCTTTCTTTTTTCAAAATTAAGTGTCTAACGGTTAGGTGGGTTCAACATTTGAATGATTTCCACCCATGTTCGCGAAGCTACGACCTCCCCCCCCACCACCCCAGGATTTCGGCCAGCCTGTATAGTGACTGATGGGGTATATCCAAACACAAACAAGCCTTCCGGACATTAATTATGTTTTCCAAACAGGTTTTCTCAGCGGCTCCATAAACCTTTGCTAAGGCTATGGCTTAACTCATTGTTGTTTTTTTTTATCATGTTCCACATATCTTCCACAAGTAAGGAATAAAATAAATCTACTATTCCACCTTTAAAGGCTGATTGAATTTTGGATTCAACAAAATGTGATCAGTTAAACGGGCTAATAACTATAAGAACTTGATAATAAATATAACTTTGATAATGATGGGTTGTGATTTCCATTACTGTTACTAAATTTAAAAAATAATAATCAAAGACAACCTGGCGATGCTTCAGAGACCTTTGCGGTTCTCCGGACCACTCTTTAAGAACCATAGCTACAGTGGTCCATGTTCAATAATGGACAAGATAGCGTATGGGGGTCAGGTTCACTTTCTGCCTGGACCATATCTGTGCTTTTGTGTTTCCTCTAAGGGGTATAAACTATACATTTTTAATGTAATATTTTAATGTATTCTATAGTATTAACATAGGCAATGTGAATCATGTTATGCTAAATAAGTGACGTAATATGTATTCTTTCATGACTGCCACAGAAATCACATCAGCCTCCCACTTTGTAGTTGCCTTGGTGACTTTTCTAAAAATAAATAAATAAATAAACAAATGCACACTAGGTGACATGCTACCATAGGATATGCAAATATAACTGATTTGGGGGCTAAGTCGATATTGCTAGGACTACAAGTCATTTCAGTATCTATAACTGTATACCCGGTAGAGGGGGGGCTAATAATTTGCATTGTAAGAGATACAGCTAGACTCTGAAATTGGATACTTACAATATAGACCTATTTAGTTTAGTAAGTGCATCTGATAAACTGTCAACGTAGTGTAGACCATAAGATGAAAAGAAATTCTATAAAAACACTTTAGATGTGTGTCAAAGCAACAGACAGCTGAGGACACACACAGCCCCACACACAATTCTCACCTGCAGGATTGGAGTCACTTTGCTTCTTCACAAGTGTGAGCTTATATCCGTCTCCGTACGTGCTCTTGAGGAAGAGAGGTGAGCCACAGCACTTGAGCTTCCCGTGGGAGATGATGGCGATGCGATCACCCAGAAGGTCAGCCTCATCCATGTGGTGTGTGGAGAGGAGGATGGTCCGGCCTGCTCATACACACACACACACACACACACACACACAAACACACACACTCAGTTAAATAAACCCAATCACACACTCACACTCAGTTAGATTAACCCATTCTTAATCCATAAGTTTTCAGACACTTCATTATGGAGGACTTTTTTTTCTTTAACATGACAAGCTGCACTATTTTTCTCATATTAACTTCATGAGAGAGAGGCTGGTGATGAAACGTCTGTTTATAGCTGTTATAATGTAAAGGAAACAGGAACAAGTTGTTTTATGGACATTTCACAACATTAACTGTATCTATAAAAGGATCAAATGTAAGACGTTGTCCTTTAATAAATAATAAAATGTTACTGTTGGCAAATTTCGGTCTAAAAAGAATAAAACACGTGCTATTATGGAAAAATAATCAATTTCACAGTGGTAACAGTTACTCCACATCGCATCAGGCCACATCACACCACCCATTTACTGATTATTTTCCTATAACAGCACAGCCCAAGTGTTTTATTCTTTACTTATTTTACGATTTGACTCAAGTTTACTAAAGGTTTCTGTCTTTTTAAAAACTCATTTTTATACCATCAACACTGGGTTCATGTCTGATACGTCGGGCATTAAATATGTGAAGCAGAAATGGTTCAGTCCATGTTTCTGTATTCACTTCCTTCGCACTGCTCATAATAATCTTTCAATAAACATTTAATCTGATATGTTTTCTATCCAGCAAAGCTGACAGCACTCAGAATTGCTCGTTAAAAAAAAGTTATAATATACACCTGTCACATTTCCTCCATCTCTTAATTATCACTTCCACCTGTGCAAAAATACTGCACCTGCTATCAGGAGGATCTCTAAGCAAGCAGAGCGTTTGTGTGTACATTTCCATCAATTCTAATAACGGTGATAAAGATAAAGGTGCTGAAGGTCAGTGTGAACACCACTGCTAAATATTACGTAGAATTACAGCTGTGTTCATTCTAACCTTGTTTGTATTTGAGGATGAGGTCCCATATGGCACGACGGGCGTACGGGTCCACTCCAGCTGTGGGCTCATCCAGAATCACAGCCCGAGAACCGCCCACAAACGCTATAGCCACTGACAGCTTCCTCTTCATGCCTCCTGAAAGCGTCTGCACCAGGCAGTGGCGTTTGTTAGACAGCTCCAGATCTTCAATCATCCTGCACGTGGAAGAAATAAAAAACAATCATAAAATACTGGTGATGCAACACAAATATCAAGCAACAGGGAAACTGTCATGATCTCACCCTCCCCACTTTGCATCACGGTTCCTATGGCAACAGCAGCACATGCTCTTGTTTTGTTTCTAGTCTTTTCCTTTCTCCTGTGATTGCTTAATTTCTTTACTGGATTTATCTGTTTCTAGTTACCATTCAGTAGTTTACGAATACCCTCACCGTCCACTTTATTAGGAACAGCTGTACGCCTGCACATTCATGCAATTATCTAATCATCCAATCATGTAGCAGTAGCGCAGTGCAGAATTGAAACTGCAACAAATCTCATGGCTCCGCCCCTTCCACTACGTAACATGAGCTGTGACTAACAAGTACAAAAAGTGTCTTTTTATGTTCATGCAGTTTTCCTACAACATTCGGAGCATTAATAGTACACCACATGTCAACGAATTTCCGATTGTAAATACACACTATTTACACTTAAATGTTTCAAAGTGCGCAATTTTAGACATAGCTAGACATTCCCTTGGTACTCCCGTAAGAAATAGGAGTCAGGAATTCAGGAATCATTACAGAACAATTTGGAATTTGGTCCTATATGTAAATTATTACACGATAACATAGTAACCAATAACATGCTAGCTAGCTAGCTAGCGTAGCTAATATTAGCAAAAAATTATAATAGTTAGGAAAATGATTGGGGGAGGGCACTCACTTATCCATCTCTTTTCGGATGTCCTCTTCAGCCATGCCCTTCAGGCGTGAGTAAAACCACAGGTGCTCCTCAACAGTCAGCTTATCGAAGAGGACGTTGTGCTGCGGGCACATGCCCAGGTTCTGCCGGATGCGCTCCATCTCCGTACGGATGTCGTGGCCGTATATCGTGGCCGAACCGGAGGTGGGGGGGAACAGTCCCGTAAGTATTGACCTGGAGATCAGACATATAGCAATGACAGTTTGGTGGATCCTCAAGGGTTATTGGTTCGGGCTTCCTGAAAGAATTGTTTTTTAATTGTAGAATTTTTCAAAGAGCCATTGAGATTGACCCCAAAATGGACTAAATTGAACCCTATTTTTGGTTCTAGTCTCTGCCTTCGTCAGTGTACATTAATGTCTGAATCTTCTTATGGCAATTTCTGTAAACATTAGCTCAGCATTGCCCTGTAGTAGATAATTTGCTGTATCTGCCAAATTATTCATAAATTTTTTTTGTAGAAAAAAAATAATACAATGGCCATAGTCCAACATTCCTGTATAAAGCAAACACATATGATATCGTTCTTCTTGTAGAACCGATTAATTATTAAGACTTCCTTCAAGTCCTAAGGGTTACAGGTGAGATGTTTACTTTCTATACTATTTTGTAGGTATAGTTCGAAGGATTACACTAGCTAACTAGCTGACTAAATAAATATTTAGGAGATATTTCATGAAACTTTTCTATTTACCTGGTAAACTTTCATCCCATTAAATTTTCGAAGATATTTGAAATGTACTCAAAGGAACAGTGAGTTTTAAAACACTTGTGTTTTAGACATAGAAAACATTAGCTATTTAAGTTAGCTAGCTAGTCAGAGATTTAATCTAGCGGAGTTGATTTATGCTAGCTGACTAAGTTGAATCCTTAGGGGGGCATTCATTAAATGTTTCCATTTATCTATTAAATCTTCCTCCCTTTAGACTTATTTAAGAGCGCTATCAAAGCACAATCAATGGCTATTGATGTAGAATCCTTTTTTTTTCAATCTTGCGCTCAAACAAAACCAATACAAGTTGTTATCAACATTTCCTCAAGAACTTGCCATTGTGTCATGTTCTAAACTGCTGACACAGTCTCAGCACCCTATGTCCAGATTCTTGTGCCTGTTATACAAAATCATGATCTATAATGAGCACCTAACTCTAAAAAAAAAAAAAAGTGTGGGGGGAGGGGACGGGGACTTTTTCATTTTCAGTCTCGGAGACTGTCAGCTCATACAGTAGTGATGCAGGTGGCTGGAATCATGGCCTTGACACACACAGTTAAACACACACGCATTTCTCTCTCTCACATAGTAGTGGTCTTGCCGGCTCCGTTGTGTCCCAGGAAGGAGACAACCTGGTTTTCGTGCAGATTTAAGCTCAGCTTGTTGAGAGCCAGCTTTCTGCCCGTCTTGTAGACTTTGGTGAGCTTGTCTATACACACCACCAGAGGTAAGTGACTGGGTTCCTCTTCTATTCCACGGGTTTCCTCTGGGGGAATCACACAGATCAGACTCGTGAACAAGATCCAAGTTCTATAATTGTCATTCAGGTGCCATGCTATAATCTGAAAACTGATAAACTATGAATAACTATCAGTACCTGAGCGTCTGTGCTCCATGGCACAGGCCTGATCCTCCTCCATCACGCTGAGCCTGGCACTACTGCCCCACGGCCACTCCCAGGTCTCAATCCGTCCACTACCCAGCCAATAGGACTTCTGCAGGGGGAAGTACCAAGGGCGGGGCAGCCCATACATTCCTGTAGAATGAGAAGAGTATCATGGAAAGTGAGACAGACCCAGTATATATCTCTGAAGGAACAGAGACCAGCAAGTGGCAATGATATTTATGGCAAATGGGTGGAAACCAGCAAAGTAGGAGATCTTTGATTCAAGTAGGAGGAACAGTGGAAACTAGAGGTGCACCTCAGGATTGGGATAAAATAAAAAGCCGCAAGAGCGAAAGACAGTCAGATATAATGTTTAGGGGACAAAAAAAAGGTCATGTTCATTTACATGGTAGAATATTTGGGTGTGACGCATCATTAATCCTATGTAACTGCTTTACCTGGTTAACATTGCAACAGTTTAAATTACTAATTTGTTTATGATTTGAGAACCAGAACCAGAAAATATCACAAACAGAAACAATCAAAAATAACTGCGAGAGAAGGAAGGGGTGGGATTTAAAAAATGAAACAAGTGGAAACTAAAAAATATGTAATATCACAGCTACCATACTTACATACATGCCAGATTTCAAATGAAGTTTTAAAATATTTTTAAAATATTGTAAAATGTCTGCTAAAGTTAGCAAGTTTGTAACAGTCTGCTATTAAATAAGCTAGCTAATGTTACAATGATTTGCTGTGTGTTACATAAATATAAAAATACATAGAAGCTTGCTAGTAGTATATAATAATATAATTCTTAAATGTAGATAGCTCACCTCACTATATAAAATAAATGATTAATTAAGGTATTACATATGTAAGCTGGTGTTACTGCTAGATAGCTAAACACTAACTTCCTCAAAGGTCCTTTTGCAAGGTTATACTATGGACCTGTTAAACACTGGTACTTCCTCAGACAATATATTAACCCAATTCGCTGGCGTGTCCATTCACACCAAACCCCACTTACTCGCAGCAGTTACCACACCCACTTGGAGTTGCCCTGCCCACTCACAGGCTGCCCCACTCTACAGCGGTATTCCTCTCAGAAAAACAACTGTATGCAAATGTAGCAAATAATATTATTTGCTCAATAATAGCAGTTTCATGGTTCACCTGGATGCACGGCCTCTATGTACCAGGTGAGCACGCCGTACACAGTGGCGTCGATGATCAGCATCACCATGGACAACAGGAGGTTAAAATCATCGCCCTCTACCGGTGACTGGTTGATGGTGCGCCACTGGATGCCCACACCGGCCACCTCGTACAAAGCAAAGTACTTTGAGCCGAGGCCAAAAGCAGTGGTGGACATCAGAGACTGCAGGAAGAGAGGAAGTCGCATAAGAGCAGAAGGACAGATGGCAACTCAGATTCAGGTTCAAAAGGCATTTCATTGTACAACACCATGTATGTTAAGGGTGAGCATGTGGCTTGTGGAAGTGTCCTACCGCAATACACTTCTCAAAGGCTGTGATCTTGTCATGGGCCACCTCTTCTCTGATGGCCACGTACATGTAGGGAACGTAACTCAAGAAATAGATAATTCCGCCACAAGCTGAGGCCAGTTTGGCTTTGGAGTAGATCACTGATACTAGAAAACTAGGAGAGATAAAAGGGAAAATATCATTCAGATTAACAAAATACTCCTCCATATTCCCATACTTCCTGATGGCATGATGTCAAAAGGAGAATTATTTTTGCAAACATCGTTTGTGTTTTTTTAATTTCGTAGCTTAGTTAAAGGATCTGAGTTCTTCTGTTTTTGTGTATTTCTCATACTAAATTGTTTCAGAAATTAAAACAAAATCTAAGATAAAACAAAGGCAACCTGAGAAAACACAAAATCCCATTTTTAAATGATAAGGTTATTTATTGAAGCAAAAAAGTTATCCAGTACCAATTGGGTGTGAAAATGTATTTGCCCCCGTAGTTACTAATTCCCCAAATCTATGAAACTGCATTGATAATGGGGTTCAGCTGG